>JABJVR010005821.1:0-13115 GCA_025773905.1 Chitala chitala | reverse complement strand
ACACACACACACACACACAGAGCATTAGACAAAGCAAATCTGCTGTATCATAGAACAATGCAAATGATGACCCTTGACCTGTATACAGTATTTGTGTAGGTGGACAGTTAGGGGGACAGTAAGATGCCATGGTGGTGATGCTTGACTCACTTGAGAAATCCACCGGTGTCTTCAGCTTGATAAGTGCAACGTCCTGGTCACTGGTCTCAGGGTCATATTTCTCATCAACATATATGTCGCTCACCAGGTATGGTTTGGGCAGGCTGTTTTGTGAGACAGTTCCTACATAAACCCGCCATCTACTAGGGTCCAAAATGTTGGGTACTGAGCTGAAAGGATGTATACATGGAAAGCAACAGTCAGACCAACAAAACAAAAGTGTAGGGAGTACAATGATGCCATACTTGTGCTTTAATCTGAATGCTGAGACCCCTTACAAGTGCTTTGGGTTTATATAATAAGGAAAAATGAGGCTGCATATTCTTTTCTCTTCTGCTTCAAAGTACCGCACATAAATACAGCAGAATTCTGACTTCTGTCACTACGGTAAATACAATATATGTAACAGGTAGTTTAGCATGAGGTTTCATGGTTGCAGCCACTAGGTGACAGCAAACATTTTCACTGACCCAGGGAAGCAGTGCGCAGCTGTGAGCACAAAATCGGGAGACAGCAGCGACCCCCCGCAGATGTGTGACAAACCGAAGTGCAGGCTGACTTGCCAAGGCCACTCGCCCAGCTGCGCAGGGCTTCCCCCTATAATCCGGCCCTCGCCCTGCTGCTTGCCACAGTCTGGGTACGCAGAAGGAACAGGAGTTTCAGAGAAAACGAAAGACGGACCATAATCAAACCAGTAATTGCAAATAATGCAACCACCGCTTCCCCAGTTATTCTGATTTACTGTAATTGCTTTGCCTGTATAAACCCCCAATTTCATTTTCATTGCGGTTTGTGGTGTTTTTGTGCCTTTCTTTTTATACATTTCTTTCTTTGGGATCTGTTAAATTTTGTTGCACATTGCTGGAATGGAGAAACTGACATGTAAACAGGCACAATAAAATGTTATTTCAGGTAGATAAAGCCAGCCTAAGACTATGTCAGCAGTGGTAGTGCCTTCATGGGCGTAGGTTCCTGAATCAATCAATACTTCAAATTGCTTTCTGTGATCCAATCCAAGAGAATTTTTTTTTCTTTTTTTTTACAAATGGAAGAATTTCCTGTATCAGGCTATGCCAGAACTGTGAAATACCTCCTAAGCATAACTGTGTGATGGGAAGCGATGAACTGTGCGAACTGTGAAAGGGAAGATCTGGGCTACCGACACACCTCATGATCTCACACACCTGTTCCCTTTGTTTGCAGCACTGCTTTGACTACGGTACTTAAGTGAGAGGAACACGTGCTGAGCTCTTACCAGTACACATGAGTGATACAGCGAGCCCACCTGGACAGGAGGTTCTGCAGTGTAATAGAGAATATTCTTGTTGTAATACGTGGTAAACCCCTAAAACCAATCATAGTTAAAGGAGAGGGTAATTAAATTAAACAGGCTGAAAACGAGCTCTTTTTGTTTCAATTTTGCTTATAAAAGCGGCAATAAAAACTAATTTTAACAAATAAATGGTGAGCTCTGCAATGTCGGTTGTACGCTCATGGATCCCTGATGCAAAAAAGCATTATGGGAAATGAATGCAAACATGGGGGATAGTACAGCAACCACCAGTACCATGTCACATGACTGGACACCAAACCTGAAACAGCTGTTTGAGCCACCCTTTGTGTTCCACTGTACCTTCCAGTGTTTGATTTGTTGGAATTTATTAAGCCATTAAAAAATCTCTGCACCACATCTCGTTAGCTTATCTCATTAGTAAGATAAGCATCCCTCTACACTACTCTCATCAAAATATCTTAATACTACATCATTAGAGCTATTAAACCATGATCTACAACTAATCATGAAAACAATTAAAAGATAAAATGATGGATCACTATCACCCCTTGTAGTCTAGTATAATTTCATGTGTCAGGACTGGTATATGAGTTCTATTAAAGGAAACAGCTTGGTCTAACCTAGGGGTGGCCCCAGTGGGCGCAGGTTTGAGCTTCAGCCAATTTGTGTTTTTACTTGAATGTTAATGTCAATTAAACATTGACTTTTGTTTTGTATAATTACAGTGTTAATCCAGTAATTCTCAACAAGCTTTATTCATTTTAAATAATAATTTTAAAAGCATGAACAAGACTTACTGATGTTGCTTAATTTTTTTTAACAGCTATGGTACATTTTAATCCATTTGTTGTTAATAATCACATAAGTCACTGTTTAAGCATTCTTTGTTATTGGCACCTCTTTCTGCTATTCATTAATTATTACAGTTCAAATACAATTAGTAATGACAGGCTTGAATAAAAGACCTTGATGAATTATCCATACATTCTCTGCTATAATTCTGTACATAGAAATTGTAATGTGTGCTTTTAACTTCCAATAATTTAAAACAACTAAGCACAGACAAATAATCATAGAGAACAAAGATAATTAAATATCACTTACACCATTGTTTAAGACAGTGGGCAAATTATAGTGACTGAATTGGCTGACACAAAAACCTGCACCCACTAGGGCCCTCCAGGACCATGATTGGCTACCCCTGGTCGAAACTAAATAACAAAGGCTGTCCACCCTTGGTACCTGCTAGTGTACAATAGTATTTGAAAAACGTATGAAATTATAGAGATGGTGTTTGGGATCATACCTTGCTGTGGCCTGTCCCTGGATGAAATCTGAATTGCTGTTGGTTACTTCGAGGACACTGGAATGCAGACTTGTAACACTGGTGCTTAGGTAACTCCTGAAAAATACCAATGGAAAAGCAGTAGAACCAAAATGCTGCAGGAAACATCAATCACCACTAGGTGGCAGCAAAAGAGTAATCATTTCCAAGGAATTTCTGAAGTTAAGTAGTGCTTTTTGCTTGGAGCCAAAAAATAAAATAATAACGGTATAGACGAATCAAACGAAACAATGACAATGTTTACCTTCTGAAGCCAAGCTGCATGCATGTTTGGTCAGCAAGAGTCTGATTCCAACCCTGGAAGCACACAGGGGAATAGCCCACGTTGGAGGTCCTGACCTCAAGGAGACCACCCCTCTTGAATCTCACTGGAAAGAAAGAATATCCAGGGGCATCAAGATACACAGGGAACAAAATCTGAGTAGAATATAATTTTTTGCTTTGCCTATCTAAAAAGAAAGTTTGAAATGGCTCAATGGGTAGACAATCATGCTGGGATGAGGAAGCCTCCTTGCTGGAATCTCAGCCCAGCTGCTAGGCACGTCCCTGAGTGAAACACAGTGCCAGCTCCCCAGGTGCTGTGTGTTGTGTGTGGCTGCCCACTGCTCCCCAAGGGATGGATTAAATGCAGATAACAAACTTCGTTGTGACATGTATTTGCATGCAGTGACAATAAAAACCTATTATTAAATACCAGATTGTCTTGTCTGTAAGTTCCTTGTATTTAAATATCCAACTGGCTGAACAGTGGTTGGCTTCTGTCCATGTCCAGCTAACCCCACACCTCTGAGTGTCTGTCTGGGTCTGCCTGTGGTTTATGCTGACAGTACTCTATGTCTGAATTTGCCATTCAATCCACTCAGTAATCAACAATTTGATTCATTCCCTGCCCTGTCTATCCGCGTGGTGGTCTGTCCTCTCCACACACTGCCTCATCCCTGCCCTGCCTGTCAGCGTGGTGGTCTGTCCTCTCCACACATTGCCTCATCCCTGCCCTGCCTGTCAGCGTGGTGATCTGTCCTCTCCACACATTGCCTCATCCCTGCCCTGCCTGTCAGCGTGTTGATCTGTCCTCTCCACACATTGCCTCATCCCTGCCCTGTCTGTCAGCGTGGTGGTCTGTCCTCTCCACACACTGCCTCATCACTGCCCTGCCTGTCAGCATGGTGGTCTGTCCTCTCCACATACTGCCTCCTCACCGCCCTGCCTGTCAGTGTGGTGGTCCGTTGTCCCCACACACTGCCTCCTCACTGCCCTGCCTGTCAGTGTGGTGGTCCGTTGTCCCCACACACTGCCTCCTCACTACCCTGCCTGTCAGTGTGGTGGTCCGTTGTCCCCACACACTGCCTCCTCACCGCCCTTCCTGTCAGTGTGGTGGTCCGTTGTCCCCACACACTGCCTTCTCACTGCCCTACATGTCAGTGTTGTGGTCTGTTGTCCCCACACACTGCCTCCTTACTGCTCTGCCTGTCAGCATGGTGGTCTGTCCTCACCGCAGTGTGTCTCATCACTGCCGGACCTGCAGTCCTTCCTGCCATCACAGTCGACATGGGAGCTGGAGCAGGACTCTTCAAGCTCATGGTTGTTGTACTGGTCCTCGTCCTGCTGGTGCATGGGGTATGACTGACTGCCGCCTATAGGCTCTTTGTCTCTCCAGCTGAAATGGACTGTACAGGAGCAGGACAGTAAGTAAGACAAATGGGCGGGACAGGGACAGAAAGTTAGAATAGATGTAGCACAGACAATGAATTGACGTGTCCGTCACGTACCACCCAGCCCGATGCCAATGGCTACGAGGACAAGCAAAACGACACCAACTGATATCCCTATGCAGCAGGCCTTGCTCATGCATATCTTCTCAGTTTTCTTTGGAGCTGGAAAGCACAAAGGGGGAGGTGTAAACACAGAGGCCTGGGCTGTGGACACTTCTTCTGTGATTTGCTTTGTGGTCCTCAGCCCTCCGTTCCCATTTTTTTGTGTTCATTAAATTGGTCTTCATTAAAAAGGATCTTGTACAAATGTGTTTAACATTTTTAAACACTTATAGTGATAAATAAAACTATGTATTTTACAAATGACATATAATCATTAATAACAGGGAAAAAATGTAACACATTATTAAATTAGAAATAACGGGGATTATAAAACTGGAAAGGGAATGTGGATATCCTAACTTTCAATGTAGGTAACAATGAATGTCTTGAGAATCTGGTGCTTTTCCAGAGGTCTAAATTAAACCCATGATTTTTCTAAATAATATGTTTTTATAATCTAAGAGAGTGTAAAGCAATTTGCATTGGGAATTTCCAAAATGGCCCTGAAATATAATTGCATTGTTTTTTCACATAATAACAAACTCTTAAGCATGTTGACATAAACTACCTCCACAAACAAGAAAAACATGACAACAAATGTTAAGAAAAAGGAGGGTTATGGACATGAAGAGCAGACACGAGCATTGTCAACACAGCTTTGGGGTGGGCTGGCCTTACGAGAAGTTTCCTGAGGTATCCACGTGATTACTGGTATGGACTGCTTGGGAATGTAGTTTGGCTGGTTGAGCAGAATGTCACCTCCACCCAACCCAAAAACAGCCTCTTCATAGGACTGGAGGGGAGGCAGGGGGTTTGCCACTGCTTCATTATAAGGAGGTGGGCGGTCATCCTGCAGGAGAGAGGGTAGTCACCAGCAGCAGTGCATTGTGGGCCACGCCATCCCATCACAACCAACACTTCAGAACTCAAGTTAAAAGTGCATTTTATCCTTCACGCTGTTTCCTTATTATGCGTGAAAGGATGAAATGTTCATCTTTGCAGCGTGTGCTAAGTATTGCAAACTTTGTCCACTATTTTGTCATTTATGAGAAAATCTAGGGACACAATGTGGGATTATGAATAATAAGAGAATTTATAGATTTATACAGTTGGGCATACTTAAAAAAAATATGAAGCCAATAGAAACTGATACATACAGAACAAGGAAGGAAAAGCAGAAACTGAAAATGGAACACTTCAACATTGTAATCCTTCACTTGGATTATTAGGTCTAATTAAATGTAATTACAGGATCAACGGGTCATAAAACAAAAGGCTTCCGGTAAGAGTACTGGCATTTGGAGGTTAGGTGGGTGGAGGTTTGTGACATTGTACAGGAGGCAGCAACTAAAACCATCCCCAAGAAAAAGAAATGCAAGAAAGCAAAGTGGCTGTCTGATGAGGCTATATATAAAGATATATAAAAGATATAAAGATATAACCAACTGCATGCAGATTTCGAAAGAACAGCTGGGAGAGATAAGACAGCCTTCTTAAATGAACAGTGCAAAGAAACTGAGGAAAAGAATAGGATGAGAAAGACTAGAGATCTCTTCAAGAAAATTGGCAATAGGAACATTTTGTGCAAAGATGGGTATGATAAATGGCATAAATGGCAGGGACCTAACAGAAGCAGAAGAGATTCAGATGAGCTGGCAAGAATACACAGAAGATCTATACAAGGAAGATCTTAATGTCCCTGATAACCACGATGATGTGGTCCCTGACCTTGAGCCAAATATCCTGGAGTGAAGTCAAGTGGACCTTAGAAAGCATTACTAACAACAAACCTAGTGGATATGACAGTATTCCAGCTATTTAAAATCCTAAAAAATGATGATGTTAAAGTGCTGCACTCAATTTGTCAGCAAATTTGGAAAATTCAACAGTGGCCCCAGGATTAGAAAAGGTCAGTTTACGTTCCAGTTCCATAGAAGGGCAATGCCAAGCAATGTTCAAACTACCATACAAATGCACTCATTTAACACGCTATCAAGTTTATGCTCAAAATCCTACAAGCTAGGTTTCAGTAGTATGTGAACCGAGAACTACCAGAAGTACAAGCGGAGTTTCGAAGAGGCAGAGGAACTAGAGATCAAATTGCAAATTGATCAAAAAAGATTCGCTGGATCATGGAGACAGTAAGGGAGTTCCAGAAAAACATCTACTTCTGCTTCACTGACTATGTTAAAGCCTGTGTGGATCACAACAAACTGTGGCAAATTCTTAAAGAGATGGAAGTACCAGACCACCGTACCTGTCTCCTGAGAAACCTGTATGCGGGTCAAGAACCGGACATGGAACAACCAATTGGTTCAAAACTGAGAAAGGAGTACGACAAGGCTGTATATTGTCATCCTGCTTATTTAACTTATATTCAGAGTACATCATGAGAAATGTAGGACTGGATGAATCACAAACTGGAATTAATATTGCCAGGAAAATATCAACAACCTCAGATATGCAGACGACACCACCCTAATGGCAGAAAGTGAAGAGGAACTAAACAGCCTCCTGATGAGGATGAAAGAGAAGAATGCAAAAGCTGGCTTGGAACTCAGCATTAAAAAACTAAGATCATGGCATCTGGTCCCATCACTTCCTGGCATATAGAAGGAGAAGAAATGGAAACAGTGACATATTTCATTTTCTTGGGCTCCAAAATCAACGTGGACAGTAACTGCGGCGATGAAAATAATTATTTGCTCCTTGGGAGGATAGCTATGACAAACCTAGACAGCATATTAAAAAGCAGACATATCACCTTGCTAACAAAGGTCCAGATAGTCAAAGCTATGGTTTACCAGCAGTAATGTATGGCTGTGACAGTTGGACCATAAGGAAGGCCAAGTGCCAAAGAATTGATGCTTTTGAACTGTTTTGCTGGAGAAGACTCTTGAGATTGCCTTGGACTTCAAGAAGGTCAAACCAGTCAGTCCTAAAGGAAATCAACCCTGAATGCTCACTGGAAAGACAGATACTGAAGCTGAAGCTGAAATACTTCGGCCACCTAATGCAAAGAGAGGACACACTGGAAAAGACCCTGATGCTGGGAGAGATAGAAGGCAGAAGGAGAAGGGGACGGCACAGGATGAGACGGTTGGATAGCATCATCAATGCAGTGGACACGAGTTTGAGTAAACTCCAGCAGACGGCGGGAACAGGAAGGCCTGGCGTGCTGTAGTCCATGGGGCCACGAAGAAGAATCAGACATGACTAAACGTCTGAACAACAGCATTCTCACTTCACCCTAAAAAAACTGTGCTACCCTGCTGTGTGTCATAGGAGTTTTTGATAATTAATCCTACCCATTAGTTTATATGGGTAGGATTTTCTGATAAGGTAGGAAAAATGGATGGTTACAACTATCATTCTGACCTACTGTAGGAAAACCTGATAAGGTAGGACAAGTTGTTAGAAAACCGGGACTCCACCTGTCGCGATGACACTGCTCTGTCTTGGAAATGTCCTGATGAAATCGCTCACCGCCTTCATCACTGACCACACAAGAGAAAGTCCTGGAAGTGACTCTTCAATGTAATAGTGCATATATAGTTATAACATATATTATATTTTATTATTATTAACATATATTATACATTATTATTATTATTATTATTATTATTATTACACTCTTCAATGTGTTTTATGTGTTCATAAATGACTGGGCACTATTTACTCAAACTTCAAACTCGTTGTACTGTAACATGCTGGTTTTTTACCACCCAGATTGCGATGACTCCTTCGGGTCCGACTGCGACTGGATGAGACAGACTCAGATATACAGTATTTGCTGTGAGAATAATAAGCTTCATATATTGTGTTACACAGTTCCATAAACTATATAACGTGATTTAGAGCAGGACATAAACAGTAACTTCCCAGTCTTCCCAGGTCTGTCTAATCACCTTTTAACGTAGGATTTCACAACTTTTAAAGTCAATCTTGCAGTAAACACTAGCATGTACAAGTAATAAATTAATTAAGGTAAGGAAGCAACTATTATATCCTATGAAATTAAATACAACATGTTGTGAAATGTGAACCAGCGGTCCTGCCCTCTGCAGCTGCTTTTACATTGTTATAACAATGACATCCTTCTGTACGCCTCTCATTAGTTATGTTTCTTTCTTAAGATGTAACATACAGCTCAACGAAGCACGTTTCTTACCTAAAAGTGGAATCTTGTTTTTTTTTTTTTTTTTTTTTCTTTTCAGTTTCATCCTGGAAATTACCAAGAACGTCATGTGACAATGGAGCGCGTTCACGCTTCGCTGATTTTGCGCTCATGTGAGCCTTTGTCATGCAAACACCCTTGACAATACAAGGTGGAAAGAGACACTACGTACCGGCGCACAAGCACAACGTGACGGGTTGTTTATGGTGTCAAATGTGGCGTCACAGAATTTGGCATGTAAAGCCTCCTGACTGAACTGGATTTCAAAAACGCTTCCCAGTATGACTTCGGAAAACAAGCTGAGATTAACCATCTGGCTGAAAAGTAATATTTCACTTGAAAACCAGGAAATTAGCATAAGACTTCGTATCAGCTCCAAATTGTAAAAAAAAAAAAGAGCAGCAACATTGGTTAGTCTTGACCACTTGTTTTGTCTTATTACATGTACAATCAAAATGTCTTGTTTGTGTATGCTAGGTAAAAATACAACACCCTTGAAAACATTCAGAGTCTCATCCCTAGTTCAATGGTTACTGTTCTATAAGAAAAGCTCAAGTTACTAATGTGATGAAGTTATTTTAATACCCCTTGTATAATTAACAAGTCTGACTGATGTCACTTAGATGAAGATAAACATAAAAGACTAATAAAATAAATTTATTCATCTCATGACATTTGACATTTCGTGACATTTGAATCTCGAAACTTCCCGTATCGCTTGTGACAACAACGGAACATAAATAGTTAGATGCAAGCAAAGATTTTAAAATATAAAATAAATGTAGGATTCACAAAATGATGTGTGCATAGAAATCAACACATAGCTACAAGTTATTGTTTCAGAAAGCAAGCATAATGGAAATAGGTGCAGAGAACCAACATTTAGAAGTCAGAATAAGACTACAGTCTTTGTTCTATTCCTTTGGCTTATTTAACGAGCCATAACATCAAACAAAATCAGCCACCCATTCAACTGAGACTGGTCAGCTATTACACATCATCGGGATGGGCTCTTCCACGCGGTATTTTTGGAAACAGACCTAATTTGTGATAGGTCTACTGCCAGAAACTGACATATGTTAGATGGTAAATTGTTATACCTTGTTCTTGTTTTTGAGGGCCCTGTCAGTCACACGCCCTTGGAATTATCCTAGGTTTCCACCCCTCTTCATGACCCGTGAAAAGTGATAGTCCAATGGTTTTTTGATAAACAACAAAACAAGAAGTACTGTAAACTGGAAAGATAATGCAAAGTGACTAAACATTTGTGTGCATATTTATGGAATAACAACCACAACACACAAACTGCGATCTGGCACAGAAATTAAGTGACTTAATTAAGTTAACATCTCATATATAAGACATCAAACAAGCTACAACTGAAACTGGTCACTGAATAAAGAGGGGGTTATGCCCTTGACAAGGAAATAGAAGATTCCTCCAACTACTGTAATGATGAGTTGCCTTAAGTGGACAAACTTTGTAAACATTAACGAAGCCAAACCACACTATAAGGGGAAGTTTTCGCTGAGTCATCCACCATCTGTAGTTTGGTCATGATCTTTGATTTTGTACCACTTGCTGCAGTTATGGCTCATTCAGGAGCTCCTGTTGAACGTGTATTAGCAGCTGCAACTGTAACACTGCTCTGCTGAAGTGGTATCATAGTTACTTTTACACCGGCCACTTAGGATGGATATTCTTCTGTTCTACTGCAGATTATTGTGGAAATGAAAAAATGTTGACACACTATGAGACAATAGAACAAAAGCCCTGAAACATTAAAATGAGTTTTATAAATCAGTATATAAATCTTATAATTTTTGGTATTCAGCTCAACTCAGTTATGTAGTCAGGAAACAACTATAACGTAGGATTTCACAACTAATTGTTATTGCTTTATATGTTTAATATATAATATATATATTAAATTAAGTCAACTAAAAAATTTAGATGCAACCAGTCACTAGAAATTTTTAAGTTGGAGTCATGATATTTTTACAATGTTCCTATTGTTACTTATTTTCACAGAAACATGTAAAATAGCACAACAGACAAATAATTTCCCAGTTATACTTAAACACCTAATAAACAGAGTCCTCTTCTAGCTGGACAGCATCCTCCATCCCAGTGCAAAAACTGGAAATTCTATGGTTCACATAAGGCTGAAAGAGCAATTAAAGGAATAAATTCATACCAGGTGTTGCAGTGGTACCTACCATTGTATACTGTGCCCTTGGGACGCCCAAAGGAATGATCTGCACACCTGGTCCGTACACCTGGTCCGTACACCTGGTCCGTACACCCCGTCTGCACGCTTCTTGCTGCGCCGCTCTGCTCTGGTTGCCCAAGCTTTGAGTGCAGTTTCCTAGGGCAGGGAGAAGGGATGGGTGCAGATCCCTCAGCCTTTCTTACCTTCTGCTGGTGACTTCACTGCACACCTGATCCAACCCTGCAGTAGTCTCCGCCCACTGCACAGGTTCCTCCTGTCAGAGCTGTGACGGGCACGCATGGCTCCACTTGGGCTGCCTGCGGAGCTGACAGCGCTCCAGTTCACATGCTGCTCTCACCCTGGTGGCTTCATCCAGACTCGTGTCATGTACCTGCTGCATGGCACTGGATGTGACTGATGCACTGTAAGCACTGGATATCCATCAGGGCTGAGCAGGAAACAGTGGACACATTTACACCAAACTCCCTTGTGTGGTCGTGTGAAAGAAATTACACTTGTGCACACTGAGCCTTAAAAACAAAATCCTCTACTGTGTGAAAAGAAACAAAATACACACAATAAACACATAATTTATATTTGTATAAAATATAATTGTAATTTATATAAAAGGGTGTTTTATCTGTAATTCTATTTCCAGAATAGTCTAGTAGAACTGTAAGAAAGCTAATCTCTTCTGAGGTACAAGCACACAAGACACTAAGGAGCACTGGTATAAAGCTGTCTGGCCGCAGTTATATTACGTGTGGGATATATACAATATACAGTGAATACACTATAAATATTCCTGCACTGCAGTTATATTATGTGCGGTATATAGAATATACAGTGAATACACTATAGATATTCCTGCACTGCAGTTGGTTGCCATGGTTATCTCTACAGAGCTCAATTTACTATCTTTGTTTGAAGATCACCGATGATGGGTACGAATGCTATCGCCATAGTTAATCGTTTCTCCATTTTAGGTTGCTGTTATACTTTCCCAGTGTAATCTTGTCCAAGTTGATGCACCAAAAATTTCAGAAAGCAAGACCTTTCCTCAGAACGTAACTAGTGAAATTGAGGTAAAAAGACTGTACTCTTAATAGCAACGTTACCAGTTAATTTCCACAGCTGAACGAGGTGGTTAATTTGGAAGTCATTCTCTTAACGTAACGACAAACCTCTTACATTTTCTTCAAGGCTTTGAATTGTTATTGCTTTAAGATCGTCTGCATTGACTGAAATCCAAAATGCGAAAAAGTCAATGAAACAACTTTTCAGGTCCTTCATTGATTTAGTTAGTTCACCTTCTGTGTATTCATTGAGCTTATTTCCGCAAATAAACACACCTGTCACTTTGGCTGAAGACAATTGCTGTTTTATCTGCAGGCATATCAGTTGACTACTCTGTGTGTAGCCTACTAATACGTCTCAGTTTTCAGTTCAGATTGTTGGTTCCATGTGACTAAGAAATCAATCAGGGTGTGACTTCAAAGGCTGTTCGGGAGTACCATGATTCTTTTCAGGCAGAATCACATGACCAAGGCTTGTGTTTTATTATCTTCTTCACCTGGATTTTATGGGCAGCATGGCTGAATTGGCTGGTCCACTTAAGCAATTTAAACATTTTTCTCTTTCCAGCTCAGTACAAGTACATCAAAGGTGCACCTTACCTGTTCTTGCTTTGATAAACAACATAACAATATTTTATGTCCTCAACACACATCTGCAGCATAAATGTACTTTTCAGACAGATGCAGGCCTAAGGCCTAAAAGGACAGAGGTCTGAGAGGAAGGGAGAAAAACCTCAACACAATACTGACTTCCAAACAGCAACATCAACATGTTCCTCAAATAGGGCTGTGCACCAACGCTGACTACACCTTTATCTCTTACTAAAGTACTAAGCTGTAACCTGCGCCTTAACCACACCACAGAGTCTTCCTGTAGAAAAGGCTCCCAGAATGTGAGTTTGCTTGAGTGCACGTGGGATAGCAAAGAAGTGATACAACATTAGTTGGTTTTACACAAGATAAAACAATAATCTGTTAAACACACACACACACACACACACACACACACACACACACACACACACACACACACACACA
>JABJVR010005820.1:0-13117 GCA_025773905.1 Chitala chitala | reverse complement strand
GGTAGTTTATTTTACTTCTCCAGCCGATTCACATTGAAATGTGTTCCTCAGCCTTCAGTGCTCCATCTGCAGCTGAATTTGAAAGAGCACGATTAATTTTGACGAGTCTTTGTTTTGATGGGTCTCGGCCGCTGCACACAATCAAATCAGTTTAGTGGAAGAGTGCGGCTCTGTAGTGGTGTCTCATTACTCTGGTAATAGTGATTAGTTCTACTGCGGGAATTGTGAGACAAATCTCCCATTTTGAACAGAAACATTGGATTTAAATGTTTACTAGTGAGTGGAGTCCTCTCATCCCATGATGAGAACAGCTCCCTCTTAATAATGATGCTTTAAAGCCTTGTTTTTGTGCACTCATTTCTGTTGGTCAGGTGGGGGATGGGGGGGAATTGCTGTTGTCTTCTGTCTTTGTCATATGAAGCTAGAGTTTTTTTTAATGTTCAGGTCGTAGTACATTTTTTTAAGTGATTTCAACCTTCTGCTGTGACTACAGAGACCTGTATATTAACATTAGGGCATAATACACAAGAAATAAGATAAAAGGTAACTCTCCTCTGCAACCAGATTTCACCAAATGCCAATTGTTTCTGAGGAGTCACAATATGTTGACTTCTATCACACAGTATCATCATAGTGTGGCACTACCACATTGCCTGTTCATAATTAATTTTACACTGCTATGTGTCAGAGGACTTCAGAGTCAGACGGTACACTTTTTGAGAGAAATTAATCACAGCGTTAATTCTAACCTCAAAATCCCTTGAAACCATTAAGTAATGAAGTGACTTTTTGTTTACCGAGGTGTTTCTGTGTTGAGATTTTTTCTGCTCCCCTTTGGACTGCAGCATATCCTCCCCCGCTTTGATGGCAAAATCTGCATAAAACTGTCCCCCCCTATAGTTCTGTTTTCTCTCTCTTTTCCGAACATTTTTAACAGTCCGTGCAGACTTGCCCTCGCCACATTTCACGACGAGTTGAACGGCGCTCACATGCGAGTCCCTTTGTGGAAATTAGCTTTGCGTTGAAAATGAGCTCCACAGAGCATTTCCTTTCTTCACACTTTCCGCACTTGCCCGGAGGTGGAAAGGAAGCACACAATTGGCATTGTAATTTGGGGCGCTGGCGGGGTCTGGTTGCCACACAGAGGGCAGCCATCTGCTCTGGGACTGTGGGAGGAGGTGCAGTCATGACAGCATCACGCCGCTGTGATGGCAGAGCTGATGTCTGCTTTAATACACCTATAGTTCACTGTGTAAAGCATGTTCTTTTCCATCTTATACTTGGTGGCTCCAGTCTCTCTGCAACCCACACACACAAGTGCTCAAAAGAAAATAAATAAAAAAGAGACAGGACAGATCAATGCTTTGTTCTCAGCCAACACCATCCTTGGTCCAGGTCATCATTGTAACGAAGGCTGCTTCTGCCTCGCCAGAGGGAAGTGCACAATGTTTTTTCAGAAAGTAGCGAACTGAAGCACTGAAAGGGAAATGTGCATCAGGTTTAGCATACAGCAGTCGTGTTGAATACAAAGCCTCGTAAACTAGGAACCACAGGAGTTTGTCTGGTGGTACTGTTGGTCTTTATGGGCGGGCGGTGGCTAGGTGGGGCCTAAGGTTGGGAAGGCTGGGATTGCAGGCACTCGTGTTTGAGGATTTGCCATCCTGCCTTCCTGGCTGCGGGCCGGTCATCCGGAGTGTTGCAGTGAAAGAAAAAAAATGTGGGAGAGGTTGGGGAGGGGAAAGCAGAACAGAGCTGTCACTTCTTCTCGGGGGTCGAGAACACCTGGTCGTAAGGCGGTGGTGAGTGGTTGCAGTAGGAGGGCGGCGGTGGGTAAGGGGCTGCCACGTGAGCAGGGTTGGGTTGCACCTGGTAGGCTGGGGCCACGGGAGTCGCAATGGCACTGCCCGGTTCACCATAGGCTTGCATGCCAGCTGGCTGTGACCCTGCTGGCACAAAATGAACAGATGCTGCCATCAGTGCTGGAGGTGGACAGAAGATGGTCACGTGGGACAGACAGCTTCTTCTGAAACATGAAAGTGCCGTTAGAGTACAAAAAACATACTTTTCTTACACATGACACTTACACGTAAGTGAACTTCATTTTTATTCCTGTCATTTGTCATAAAGAAATAACAGTGATTTTCACATGGTATACTGATAGTGTTTTGGTGATGTTTAAGTGCTGAAAGTAGATTCATTAAATACCACGTTGTCAAAATCAAAATGGCAACATTTTTTCATTGACTTTAACTTGATCAGTTTTAGTCTGACATGCAGATATTATTAAGGTCTCAAGCTTGGCTTAATGTTAACATGTAAAGAGGATGGCTGTTTGAGAGGTATTGCGTGGAAACCAGAGACGGCTATAGGCAAACTGTAATAAATGTTCTACATGAAATATTTGGCTGTTTTTCATGTTTTCACATCTTTTAGTTCCTTTTGCAGGGGAACAATAGGTTAAAGTTCAAATACAGTCTTATGCGTTTGATTCAGTGGCAGGATTTTCGTTGTCATAGAGGAGAGCGAAGGTCTAACACCTTGTCCTCCAGATACGGGTAAATAACCTCGCTGTCTTGGGAAACGTTCGAGTTACAGAGAGAAGTCTACACCACTCTGTACCTATGATGATTCATTGTTCAATTGAATGGAATGCCCTTCTGGCAGGTTCCGAGGTCAGATGTTGTGCTATTCATGCCTTTGAACCCCCTCCCTTAGGAAACCTGAGAGATTATCATGCTTTGGCAACCCATAATCTGTTCACACTTGTACCCTGGAGAGGTAATTTATTTATATATATATATATATATATATATATACACACACACACACACACACACACACACACACACACACACAATACTATGTGTGTATTTATATGTATATAAATAAAATATACACGTATATGAAGATTGTGGCATCAGCTTTGGGCTCTGGGTAACGTGCCTAAAGTCTCCTGTCTGGAAAGGGTTCCTCTTGTAAGGCACATTAAGGACATTAACTAATTATAAGATAGCTAGAGGTTGAGAGATATACAATTTGGAATGGAATGTTATGTTAAGATACGGGATTGTCGGTCATTTCATACCACAAATGCACTGAATAAGTCATTAAATTGTTTCATGACAACAAGGTTTGAGGAGGGAATGTTGCCAAAGTAAGCAAAGAAGGTCTATGCTATGGCTGTGGTAAATCATTCCACGGTATAAATGATTGTAGTTCATCTGCCTGTCATGCCTACACCACGCTATCCATCTTTAGAGGATGGCTGTATCTATGGTGGTCCTATGGTGTGTGAAATGCACACTGGTTATCTTGGTCTTTGATGCTTAGAAAGTAAAATAGATGCAATGTATTCAAACAATTGTGAAATATAGCCTTCTTTGTTCACGATGAAATGTGACTTCATCAAATAGATGGTTCTAAACCCAGTTTCTAAAATACTGCAACCTTATCATTTTTAGTGTTGGTTTCTCATGTCAGCAAAAATATAAATTACATAGCAATGTTGCAGAAGAAACATCCTTTATTATGTGCTGCTATGGAATCTGGACAAAGAGTAAAACGTTTTGGACTTCATAGGCTGTAATTCGAGCTGACAAGACACTCATTTGTGTCTATGAAACATAAAGTGTAGACTATAGTTTTACAGCAGTAAAGAAACAGTTATCAGTCATATTTATGTTATTGTGTGGTTAAATGTTCATGATGTTGGCACAATTTGGTCAACATGTGATACATGTTTACTTAATTGATTAATAAAATTATTTTTCCTGTGCTCCTTTGTATATGTATGCATTTATGTGTGGTATTAATATGGCTACATGTTGAAGAACCCATCTACCAGACCTTACTTCTTAAAAATATGTTTTCATTTTCATAATGTTTGCTTCTTCTGCTGTTAGTTTTATAATGATGCTTGAGTATTCTCTGTCAGTCACAGGCGGTTGGAATTGTCCTCGGTTTCCACCCGTCTATCGTGCCCCTTCCTAGTGGCCCTAAAAAGTATTTATATTTCTACCTACTATAATACTTAAGCCATTCTTCTGGAGCCACTGCACCTAGTGAAATTTGAAACTAAGATTAACATGACCTGACAAAGTGAAAGCTTATAAATATAAACAATGGCCTAAATCCATCCCTGATAGACGGCTCACATAGCACATCTGTAACAACCGAATCTCGACTGTGAAAGATGCAGCATGCAAAAACAGGCTGAAGCGTAATCTGTAGCTATGCAGTTTGTACTTCATTACCCTGCAACTGCCCCACCTCATTACTCTATTCATGAAAGCCAAACTATATCAGTGCAAGTTTGAACTTACCAAAGTGTCACAAGTGGCGTGGTGTTATTAATAAAGACATTTCTGGCACTTCTGCTTCTGCTGGATAACCTTTTTGGTAAGCTGTTACTCTTACGTTTTCAAAAGAGACTGATGTACAGCTGAGTAAATCTCAGCATTGTGTCCAGGAGCACCAGAGAGGAGTGGGAACCTAGAACAATTCCAAAGATCTGTGACATAACATCTGACACAGCACCATTCATGGGGCCCAAAAATCTCTAGCAGAAGAACTGGTTGTGTCTGCAAGGCATAGTAAAATAATAAAAAAGCACAGATCTTTTATTCCCCATTTGAGTTCTGTAAGTGTTACAAGGTCATTGCCATTTTCAAAGAGCCAAGAGTTTTACTCCAAAAAAACAAAACAAAACATAAAAAAATCAAATAAATTTTAAATGCAGCAGCTATCTGTAACCTAACACATAATTCAAAGGAAACATAAAAATGTGAAGCCTAGATACATTATTAATAATAATCAAACTGCATATTTTACATTTTATGCACGAGTCGCGGCGCTGCGTATTACAATGCGAGAGCAGCATAATGTGGTGTTTGCAGTTGGGATAATGGGTGCAGCACGCAGGGGACTTTGGCCACAGCGCCTGTGCAGATGGTGGAGACGTAGGGGATTGAACAATAGAGTCAGTGAGCTACTATTTCATGCATGAATACATATACGTTTGTACGTGCATCGTGTGCTTACGTTCAGCATTCACCTTGAGATAAGAAGGGAACATTTTAAAAAAGGTTTTAGAAGTGTTAGGATGTAATCTCTTTTATACTTAGAAAAAAAACACGCCAACTTTAATAGATGTCAAATGTATCCACTACAGGGCTCCAGCCACTCTAGGCAGAACAGAACTGCGCTGCCCCTTCCTCCAGGTAACTTGTCTTTTATTTCACGTTTAACTTCTGCCTGCTGGCCTGAAGTGGTGCTCCAATGCCCACTAGTGCACTTTGCAGCACAGCATGATCAAATGTTCTCTAGGTAATTTCCAAGTTCACTGCAATGGACAATCCAGCCCTTTCGATACAGATGTAACACATAAACTGATTAAATATGGTCGTAGCACTTGTTAGTTTGGTGCAGAAAAATACATTTTTGTCAAACACGTACAGTATACATATACAGTACATTTCTGTATTACGTCTCTGTATGCATTTATCTACTTCACTAGTAACAATTCTGGTACAATTCTGACACTTGAGACTTGACTAAGAAGTCATATAATCATTCAGACCCAAACATAAAAACTGAGTTGACAGCAAATCTGCAGAACGGGGACTGCATAACTATAACACAGATGCTTATGCCATAAGAACTTAATGAACCCCAGAGAAGTGTGACAGTTAAGATTCATTACCCATTCCAATAAGGAAGGCTGTCTTAAATAGTTGGAGGTGTAAGCAGTGTAAGTGCTGATATGGAAGCGATTTCAAGTGATCTGCACAATGAAATAAAAGGGCTTGTCATAAATAATAAACATCTCAAGTTTAGCTCAACTGACTGTGTTTGCTAAACTGTCAACAACAAAAAATTAAATGCTGGCCTATACTGTGGAACAGTGAAAGAGGAGGGACAGTGAGAGGATGAACAGTGCAAGAGGAGGGACAAACGGGATGAACAGTGCAAGAGGAGGGACAGTAAGAGGATGAACAGTGCAAGAGGAGGGACAGACGGGATGAACAGTGCAAGAGGAGAGACAGTAAGAGGATGAACAGTGAAAGAGGATGAACAGAGGGGATGAACAAGGGGGGCACTGAAAGGAGGAACAATGAAAGAGGAAGAACAATAAGAGAAGAAAAGGTTAAAGTAGTGTAATATTAAAAGGGATGGAAGGGACATTGAGAAAGGGGAACCCTAAGTTTGAGTTTTAGCTCACAACACTGTCCACAATACATATCAATGAGTTCTGAAGAGAAAGCTGTGCTCCATCTGCAACCAAGAGTATTAATAATCTTCTTTTAATTACTAGCATCACTTCATTTACCATCCTTATTGGATGACAAAGAGATTAAACAGATGGACAGTAAATGCCTTCTTAGATCTAGTCATATATATACATTTTAATACATTTAGATGGAAGGACTATTAAAGGTCGTTTTGACAGCAGGCAGCATTGCATTTTAAAACATGGAAAATTCCAAATAAATCATCTGGTAGTGAACTCCTTTACCAGATTTAGTCTAATAAAAAATTCTGCATTAAATTTCTACATACATATACAGGTAAATAAGTTAAGAAACAACACCGGTAATCATAAAAATCGAGGAATGAGCCCACCATGCTACATGTAGGACTCACCTTTGTATATAAAAGTTGTTATGGAGGTTTGATCAGCATAGCAGTTTCTGCAACAGTGAGCCTTTTCTTCTCTGTTGCTTAGTGTTAACCTTATGTACAATATATATTGTTTTGTACACATGGAGGTTTGCTATAACATTGGGTTTTTACTATATTTTTCTATGTTGGGCAAAACCTGAACCCTGAATTTTCCATAACTAATAGCTAGACCTTTTTAATTTATTTGTGATAAAAATATATTTTCCTTATTAGCACTAGTCAAACTGGAATGCAAAAGGGCATCTGTTAACCTTCATTTACCCCCTCTCAGTCTTGGTATTCCCATTTCAGAAGCTTCTAGCATCTTTCAAGCAAAAAGATATTTCTAGCAAGCAACTCATGCAGCAGTTAAAAGGAATATTGCACTGTCGTTTCAGATCATAATCAGTCCCCATTTCCCAATTACACTTTTCAAAGCCTGAATGTTAATAGGAGCTCACACCCACTCAAACATGATGGGATCATACCTAGAAAACTAGACCAGATCCCACACCTGAAAGCATCTCAATCACCTGATGGCACCTGAAGACGTTTAAAGCAGAACTCATCAGGATGAAGGGACTGCAAAAGCCATAACAGGTTTGCACCTCAAAACTCGTATCACACTTATTACTGACCTTTTCAGGGGTTCATCTGAGAGCCACATGGAGACTATGGCTCTGAATTGTCACCTACCAACTTTAGGTATTAGTTTTGTTAAAGGGTAACACTACTGGAATTTGTCTTGCCATAAAGTGGATTTTCAGCATGGGAGTTTCTTGGCTATCATGAATAAGGAATGCATTAAGCCTGAGTATTTACCTAAGTAGCTCCAGCTATTCTGCATGAGACTGTATCAGCCTGTAGTAAATAAATAAAGAAAAATTCTTCACTGAAGACATCAAACGCAGCATGTGGCTTGGGGCGTTCAGGAGTGTGTGTGAGACGGTATAACACACAGCTCAGTCAAATAAAGAAATGAAAGGGGGGAAAAAAAAAATCCCCTGACAGACTGACTCTGATTGGTAGATAGTAGGCTGGCGGGCGGGGCAGTTCCAGCTCACCTGGCGTTGAGGCAGGATGTCTGGTGAAGAAGACGTTGAAGGCAGGCTCCTCGTTGATGGGCGAGGGGTAGGACCGTCTACGGATGAAGAAGCCGGCTCCACAGCAGAAGAGCACGCCCATCATTAGCAGCAGCCTGCGCCAGACAGACCTGGGTTAGGCTGTCACTTCTTTTCTTACTGTTGCTATACAAGCCTGTGCTAAGGAGCCCCAAAGCAGAGCTGGTGACTTATCTCCATAATGCACCTTTTCCACAACACCAAGTCCCATCAGTGTGATTATACATTGTCCATATACCATGTACACCCACAGTTTTACCTCAGCCACTTAAAACACCTGCCTTACCTTCCCTTGCTTTCAGCCGAGGGCATGATAAAGTGCCTGAAAACATACTTTCTGTGCCCTCCCAGCACATTACATGACAGTATAGATGTTTTATGGCCTTATTACTTCTTCACCTTGGAAGCATTTAAGGCTATTGGCTTCTTTAAGGGGGTTTACAGTAGTCCTGACATAGCATACACACGCCTACGTCTCCTGGGCTGAGCAGCCCACACTTTGTTGCAGTGTCTTTGTTTTCATTTTGTGCTCCTGGTGCTCACTCAATTACTGGGTTAAAATGTGTAGAACTATGGGATATAACAGGAGAATGTGCTAACAAGGAGGAAAATTTAATTCTGTTAATTCAAATTGGTTTCCTGGTAATTTTTCAAGAAACAATATGTAAAAATGAATGCATACAGAACTGCATGTATATGTAAGAGCCTTCTCTGCTTACATTTACAGCTCCAAAGTGCTTCAGAATTATGTGTGTTTCTCTCTCTCTCTATCTCTCTCTCACACACACACACACACACACACACACACACACACACACACACACACACACACACAACCACTCACACACACGACTCAAAAAAGTCCACACCTATAGGTAGGAGGCAGAAACACCATCTGCTGTGGCCCTGTCTCTTTCAGGTGATTTTACAATGAAGAAAAATACTGAAATAAATTGTATTTGATATTTTAAAATACTGTAACAAATGTGAATTCAGTCATAATAACAAAAGTGATGACCCCAGTATCCAAAACTGCTATATAATTTGAAGTGATATGTAACAAAAGTCATTGTTGTAGCCCTAACCTCATGGATTTACCTTTTAAAGTATCATGTTATGCATGGAAAACAGTGTCCACAGTGCACAGCTGGTATAACTTTTTCTGTACAATAGATATATGCAAATTAGACTGAAACTGCCTACAGATAAAATTCAACTTAGCATTTAAAGATGAGTGTATAGTTCCTTATTTAAAGGCAGTTGAAGCACAATACAATACGTCACTGTGCAAATCTTCATTCAGGCAACTTTGTTAAAATCTCTGAACCATATATATCTTACTGTCATTTTTTTATAAGGACTTCAAAAGATTGGCGTGCGTTAGGCGGTTGGGTGTATTTCACAGTGAACACCTCCACCACCACCAGCACCAGCATTTGTTTTTTCCTCTTTTCTTGTCACTGTGACTAAATGGATTCTTTATGTAACTTCAACAGAGGACAGGTTTGCAATGTAGGGTCCACCTGCTGCCGGAGAAGCTAAGGTGTTCTCCTGTTCACGTTTGCCCTTGAGCCCTTTGCCGGCTGTTATCCTGCAGCCGTGCCCAGCTCAGCCTTCAGCTGCCCAGCGGAGGCACCTGTCTGCTGCTGTGAGTGGGAGGAGCCTAGAGCTCGCTCTGTGGCACACGCTGCCATGGCTCCTGTGCTCTCCTGTCCCACAGCCAACACTTCCCTTTTGTTATGACTCATCCACTAAATTCTCCACAACCCACAATGAAACATTCTAGGTCTTTGCAGCTCATTTATATTTCGTTCCTTATATTTCTTTCCTTATATTTCAGCACAGGCACTTTTTAATAAGCCAAAGAACACCCTGCATTTTGGATGGTATTATTTGTCACACATTACTCCATTAGCATTTGACCATTTTGTGAGGTCATTGGTCAATGCTACATCAGCTTGTATCATATGAAGTCACCTTTCAAAGAATTTTAAGCACTTAGACATCATAAAGAGGTTTGTTTGCAAACTCATATGCCTTTAGGTTTACATTGCAAAAGTCTTTAAGTTTCCTTCTAAAATACCAAATCTTAATTTCATTTGGTTATCTAAAATTAGAACTGCCCCCAAATCCAAAAGGCATTCCTTAGGATGATTAGTACAGTGTTGCGCATGAAAGTTTATGCATTTATATTCATGTAAGAAAGTGTGACTCAGATGCAGCTTTCTTATAATAACACATTCATATGTAGGTGTGTCATCTTTTTTGACAACATGGCATAAGTAGATAAGTGCCAAGAGGCTATGAATTATAACTACTCCCTTAAATCTTTTAAGGATATTTTAAGAGAAATGGGCAAAATGCAAGCATGCGTATCAGTACATATACATGGAGTCAGTTGATGAATTGCTGGCACTCTGTGTGAAATGTTTCAAAAATTATTTTATTAAATAAATGTCTACAGCGAATCCCACACTGGGCTCCAGCATAAGGGGAAGCCATACACTGATATTTTACAGAGCATTAACGTTGACACGTGCACGGCTCCACATCTGTGTGGTCCTGCACAATGATGGCCAAAAAGATCAATAAAGCCCATAATAAATGAGACAAAAACTAATTAGGATGACATAAGACGGTAGCAAAATGCAGCACATTAGAGAAAACGGCAAACCCGAGAAGAAAGCGTTACCATGGCCACTCGCTACACAAACGAACACAGCAGCACTTGATGGTGAAATTACTCCATAATACTGTTGTGATCAGTGATGTTTATGGTCAGTGTAAATACTGAATTTCACTGTCATAGTCTGTAATTGTGCTTCACAATCATGTGTTAGTCTAAATTGTGGATCCAATGAGGTACATCGTGGCTACAGCTCGCCCATTGCAGCCTGATCAGCATACGGGACCAAGCATGTCAGGAGGTCGCAAAGGTCAAAAGGTCACAAAGCTAACGAGATAGTGCTGAATGACATGATGAAATGACAGACCCCCTGCTAATGAATGAAAAGACAAATGATTTTCAAAGCGGTTCAATACTCTCGAGTCAGCAAACTTCTCTGGCATGTTAAACCAAAGCTGCTGACACGCCACGGTAAGGCAGGAAAACTGTTTCAAATTAACTTCAATAACAGGCAGCACTCCATCTTCTCACACAGTGCAACCGACGGACAAGGGACCCCCGCGGTGACATTTATTCTGGTATATAATCATAATGTGACCTATTTTTACTCCTGGGTATGCATCAAATAAATGATTATCTTGCTCAAAGACGCAGCAGTCAAGAATCTTCTAGCATTTAAATCTTCTACTTGTCTTTACGTAACTGCCTTGCTAACACTCACAAAGGTGTTTGTTCACCTACATATACACTAGTGGTCAAATGTTTTAGAACACCCCCATTTTTCCAGTTTTTATTGAAATGTAAGCAGTTCAAGTCCAGTGAATAACCTGAAATGGTACAAACGTAAGCAGTAAACTGTCAGAGGTGAAAAAAAAAAGTTTAGGTTAACAAAAACTGAAAAATAATGTACATTTCAGAGTTATACTAAAAGGCCTTTTTCAGGGAAGAGGTAATGGGGTAACAACTCACAGCTGTTCTGCAGCAATGTAAATCAAGTAAGCCTTGAAAGTGTTGGAACAGACTGTTACTACACCCTCTTAAACTATATTTGGACAGTATTGTACTGCAGGAATTAGTATATTGCTCTCAAAATGGCAAGAAAAAGGCAATTAACAAAGGAGGACAGACAGACCATTATAACCCTAAAAAGTGTAGGTCTTTAGAGAAATTGCAAGGAAAGCCAAGGTGTCAGTGAGTACAGTTTCCTACACCATCAAAATGCACTTGAAAACTGGAGGAAACTGACAGGAAGAGGTCTGGTAGACCCAAAGCCACAACAGAATCAGAAGACAAGTTTCTGAGAGTGAACAGCTTGCATGACAGGCGGCTCATAAGACAACAACTTCAAGCACATCTTAACGCTGATCAAAGTAAGCAAGTTTCAGTTGTGAAGAGAAGACTTTTGAGCTGCAGGTTTAACAGGTTGAGTGGCAGTAAGAAAGCCATTGCTAAGATGGCAAAATAAGAAAAGGGGCTTGTCTGAGCCATGAAGCACAACCAGTGGACTACTGAGGAGTGGAAGAAGGTCTTACTGACTGATACATATCTCCAGGCTGTGTCCGAACTACCTTAGACAAGGTAAAACTACAAGGCGGTAGGCTTCAAATCATGGAAGGGCCAGCAGTCTCCAGACTTAAACCCCATCAAGCTGCTTTGGGATGAACTTGACAGGAGGGCCAAAGCAAAGCAACCTACAAATACAACACCTATGTGGAAATTTCTGCAGCAGTGTTGGGAAGAACTTTCCAAACGATATTTGATTTCTGTTATAGAAAAGAATGCCACAAGTGTGTTCGGCTGTTATATCTGCAAAATGTGGCTACTTTGATGAGTCAAAAATTTAGACTACATTTTGTTACAGAAAACAATTCCATGGTTTCTTTTTGATGTCCAATTGTTTATTTGTTCTATTCTTTATTTTCAGTGTACATTTAGATATTAAACTAAGTACATTTCAGTAAAAACTGGAAAATGGGGGTGTTCTAAAACTTTAGGCTGGTAGTGTATATAATGTTAAATTGTACGGAAACTGCAGTGCTGCTGCCAGTTCTTCTCCAATCGCTGTGACTAGAACCACATCTTCATCACATGCATGACAGAGACCGTTAACTTGTTATGAAACTAAGCATGTAATCCAAACCTTGCATACAGTGCTGCATTAAACCAAAAGTCATCAACATTCATAAGTTTTCTAAACATCCTTGCTACATCCTTGTTACTACTGGATTGCATATAAATAATTTCTCTTTTTAAGCAAAGAAGCACAGAGAAGGAGCTACAAAGATGAAGGTAAGTAAGCATAAAATATAGGTGTGGGCGTGGTGTGTTTAAACATGATATGAGCCTTTAGGTTAAATAGCAAGGTAAGGATAGTAAGAGTAGCTTACTGTCTTAATAATGTGTTTATTATCAGCTTCTAACTGCATGGCAAGTAATTATTTTACCTACCTTTTTCATGGCTCTGTAAAGGCAGAACATTGTTTGAATTGATCAAGAAAGATGGACTATTTATAGTAATAATATAACTGTCTAAAAATGGAAATGTTTCCCTCTCCTGATAATATTGCCCCTTGTTATTAGAAAAAAAAATTTTCATGGTAGCAAGCTCCTACCATCTGGTTTGACATGTTACGATTAAGATTTCATTGTAACGCACGCACGCACGCACGCACACACGCACGCACGCACACACAAACTCACTTAAATATAT
>JABJVR010005819.1:0-13118 GCA_025773905.1 Chitala chitala | reverse complement strand
ATAGTTTATACCAGATGATGTAATTGACACTATTGGGGACTTTGGAGGACACACTCTGACTTGCTCAACATTATATTTTCTGAAGTCCTGAGGAGCACAAATACATAAGGAGTTTCCACTGTAATGTCCTGCTGTTTCACTCATTTCTCCTGACCTTCATCTGCGTTCAGTTTCTACATCGTTGGTCTCTGTCACGGCTTTTTGGTTTTACTATAAGCCTCCTGGCACATGGCTGTTCTTTTATGTTCAGCCTTCTTCTGTGTTTAGGTATTAAGAATCTCAATCAAACGTACTAATGGTAACTTACACTGCTTGTAAATTTTTGCACTTGGTTGAATGTAGTACATGAAATATTCCAAATGCATTGAAAACAAAGGTTAACTAGAATTTGTGAACACTTTTTGAAAGCAGTTTGGCAATTGATGAGAAGAGTAACTACTTTCTGCCCTAAAAATCTTAGTGATATTCACATTTATTAATGAAACAGTTCTGGTGTTTGGCCTTTGCAAAGAAAGTTAATGTGTTCTTATTAGAATAACTCATTCTTTTGGTTCAGTCGGTCAGATGGCTTTCAGAGAATTCCTGAAGACTGAGTACAGCGAAGAAAACATCTTGTTTTGGTTGGCCTGTGAGGACTACAAGAAAATCAAATCTACTCCTGAGATGATTTCAACTGCAAACAGGATTTACACTGAGTTTGTACAAACCGAGGCCCCAAGACAGGTGAAGACCTATATAATTATTTAATAATTATATAATTTAATAAAGATATTTATTCCCTGGATTAAAAGAATGGTTAACTTGTTTTCTCAGTCATAAAAATTGAAGTAATTTTTTTTTCTTCTTTACAGATTAACATTGACTGTGGAACCAGAGAAAATATAACACGAAATATTTCTCAACCGAGTCTCAACTCCTTCGATACTGCACAGCGGTTGATATATGGTTTGATGGCAAGGGACTGTTACCCTCGGTTCCTGAAATCTGAGATATACCAAGCCTATCTACGGAGGTCACAGAGCAGCTGAGTTTCCCTGTCCAACAGCACTGCTGGAGAAAGGAGGAAGGGCCTGTTTATCACCTTTCTGTCTTCTCCTCACCTTTGTCCAACTATGTTGTTTATACCAAAAGAGACTTAGTTTTAGTTTTGACTTATATATACAATAAAATTATATAGTGGAAAGTAAGTATCCTTACTTGTACTAAAATATAAAGGCAAACATGAAGCCAATGCTCCTTTTTGGTAACCCCGGGTTACAGAAGACAGGAGGTCTGTGTGGGCCATAAATCACTGCTCTTTTGTTAACAATACCTGACCTCCTGATGTAGAATTTATCTGTAGCATGAAAAAGAAGGTCTTCTTCATATGGTACTTAGGTACAACACCTGTCATACTGTCCATTTGAGTTAAACCTGATATTGAAAACATTGAAATTAATTTACCTTTTGTTTAGATTCTTGCCAACTCAAGTGTGCACAGCCTAGTTACCCTTTTGTTATAATTATGTTGGTTGTCATTTGCCTTTTCATGTTTGTGTTTTCAGTTTTCAGCTGTTGCTTTCCCTCGTTTCTTTTTCTGTTACGTTACATTGTTTCCAACATGGCATCAGATCCGTGTGGTTGCACAAAGGTCGATATGAATGTGCACTTTTTGGGCTTCCTCTTCTCTCTCCAGCTCTTCTTCTTCAACATGTCCTCCTTCCTTTTTGTTCTTCCTCTTGTGAGAGGAAGGGGCGGGTCCCCTGGCGCTCCAGGGAAGCCCGACGGTGGTGCGGCTCCAAGCCGCAGCCCAGCAGGAAGCGGGGAGAATCCTTTGCTTGATCACACTGCTCAGCTCCCCCCCTGCCAAGACCCCTGGCTCACTCCTCTCGGGGTGGTCCCTGTTAATCAGCTCTGAAATCAGCCCTCAACAAACACTTCCGATTTTAAGCTTTTTGTGCTGTGCGGAGACAGAAGAATGTGATCTTCCTGAATTCTTATTAGGGCCTCATCTGAACTTATCTGCATAAAGGCAAACTAATAAATATTAATTCATTACCATTGTTATCAAATCATTTTTTACCTATGGATGTTAAATACATTGGAAGGTACAGGGTCTTCTTTGTTCCTCTTTGACTGTTTTGCTTGCTTCTGAAATAAAACATAAACCTTTAACTTTGCTGTTCTTTCATTTATTCATTCATTCCGTATATCCCCAGTCTAGTCCAGGACTGTTCATAATCAATCCATGAGTTTGTAAGGGGCATGAAAGACTCTAACCTGAATGGAACACCAGTCCACTGCTGAGCAGAAGTTCTTTTAGAATGCCTCCATTCATTCATTCATTCATCCATTTTTTCATTCATTCATTCATTTCAAAAGCAGGTGAAACTCTGACTGGGACAGGAGTTGCAGCTGCTGGATGAAGGTTCTGCTGCATTACCTTTAATTTCAGTGTTTTATTTATTTTTTGTGTGCCAGAACCCATGTGTCCTTGGAGATATTACATACATTGTAATATGCATTTTACACAAAAGGAACAGCACAAACCCAGCACCGCTGCAGCCCACTTTTCTTCGCAGTGCTTTAATCTCGCCTAAATCATATTTATCCCCTGCTTGCATCATACATATTCCAGCTGTGATGGCAGATTGCAGGTAGCAAAGTGAAAACATTCCCTGGGGCTCAGTGTTGCCTCCTTCGACGCTGCCCGTGAGGCCGCATGTCTCTCCTGCTCCCCATCTTGGGAATAGCTCATGAGAAAGAGGAGAAGGAGCAGTTGCCAGTGTGGGGGAATATAAATAGTGTGTGTGTGTGTGTGTGTGTGTGTGTGTGTGTGTGTGTGTGGAAAAGTGTGACTCCCTTTAGCAGGGACTCAACAGCGTACAGTAACACTGCATTAGTAATGACCAGTAAACACCAAAGTGAACAAAGTGAAAAGGGGAGGCTTATTTAGTTATTTATATATGTATGTATTTCTTTATTTAAATGTGATAATGAGGTGTGAGCAGCAGAGTACCAGGGTGGATCACCTAATCAACAGCCGCGTCGCGCTGTCTGGGTGAGAGGTGAGCAAAGGAAGCCCAAGTAACTCCCAGTGTGCGTGTGTGTGTGTGTGTGTGTGTGTGTGTGTGTGCGTGTGTTTGCCTGCATGCATGCGTGTGTGTGTGTGTTTGTGCTGTCTGGTCCTGAAAGTGCCCTGGCTACTGCCGAATTTGGAACTGATAAGGTCAGAGCAGGACTGCAGTGAATGACGGTCGGAGGACCACTGAGGAAATCCCTGCAAAGACAAACAAAGCAAAACAAAGCAGGTAAAGAGACACGGGAACCATAGGTGACTGGGGTCAGGAAGCAGAAGGAGAGCACGGAAAGCAGGCAGACCACAACAGGGAGACACTGAGACGTCAAGACAAGGGGGTGTAAGAAGAAAAACACACCAGTTTGCAAACTGTCAAAGACATCACAGTAACAAAACTTCTTGTTTCTTTAATCAGTTAAAATACACAAATCTTAAATAAAACAAGAAACATCTGATCAAGGGGGATTTGTTTCAGAATAAAGTGGATGAACTCTGTTTTATGCTACACATATCAATATACTGAATGTGTAAAGGGAAATGTTGCTTGTGAAAGAAACAACTGCATACAACTTATTCATATTAATATTAATGATCTTGAATACATGGCGATGAGCTGGAAGCATGTTATTTATTCAGTGTATGGGAACTGGAATAACAATGAAAAAACACTGCTGCTGAAACATACACGTGTGCACTGGGAAGTACGATCCCTGTGTCCCCAGAGAGCAGAAGGTACAACAAAATGATGGATCTGTGTATTCATGATATGCGTCTCCTGTTGAAGTGAAAGGGCACATAAGGTTTGTTAACAAACACATGATTTTTAAGGGGAAAAAACACTTTACAGGGACATGTGGAAAATATTTACCAAACTAAAAGCAAGTACTTCAGATTTCATGTTAAAGTGCAATCTTCATTGCAGAGAGAACAGTCGCTGTGAAACCTTCCAGAACATTTTTGGTGAACAGACGGAAACGAAATAGCTGTATGACGAACGCATCCAAAGAATGTGTTCATTAAGATAGGCAGTTCCTCAATAATGACACCTAACGTTATCACCACATGTATTCTGGGAAGATCTGTATTTACTAGTGTCAGAGAGCATTACAGTGCTGACTAGGGACTATGCCACTGGATTACTTGTGGAATGGTAAAAAAAGGAGTATTACTATTATTTTTATTTAACAGTACTTTATTAATCCCAGAGGGGAAATTACTTCTCTGCATTTAACCTATGCAGTGCAGAGCAGTGGACAGCCAGCCACATGCAGCACCCAGGGAGCTAGCATTTCAGTGTCTTGTTCAGGGATGCACCTGGCTGCACTGGGATTGGAGGTGGGAGACTTCTGCATCCCAGCCTGATATTCTACTCATTGAGTCACCAGGCTGTGCAACAGAATTAAAACAATTCCAGAGGAGTGCAGTAAGGTGGCTATAATGGGTGGAGAAAAACACAGCTCAGATTCAAACAGACCAAGGCTCATCACTTTATAAATGAGATATTCAGCCACAAGTTCACATTCTGTACTTTGTTGGTAACAATGTGTTGTTTCAGCCTCTCAGAAGCAGAGTTAAATTTACACATATGATTCTTGCGTAATATCCTGGTCCTACCAGATGGTTGCGTAACTTGTGAGGCAACTCAGTGAGTCATGTACACTTCAACCAAGACACACTGGCAAGATGGAGATGGGGAATCGTTAGGAGAAAATAAAGGTTTTTAAAAACTTTTCATGCAGTGCCCAATACAAAGGATTACCTGGGTTTATATGGTAATGCAGCATCACAGTGTCAATCTCAGTGTCCTAAAATATTTAGAGAGACCAAAATGTAATGCCTGTGGCATAGTTATCAAGGTCACATTCATTATCTGGCAGGGAGAACAATTTAACATGTTAAAATATCACATGGCTAACAAACCCAATCAAACCACTATACCAAGGCTATTCAACTGGCAGTCTGTGGGTTGGATAATGCCCTTGAGTCATTTTTACTGGCACATCAATTGTTTCATAGTAATTCAAAAATTTACACAAAGATTGTTATTATCCTTATAATTGAATTTTCATTAGCCTATCAGTGTAATGTGACTTCATTTAACAGCAATTGGTTCTTGTGTGGATATTGGAATTGACTAAATGAACAGCACACAGGTGCTGACATGTCATAGCATCTTGAAATGTTTGGCTCCTGAGCTAATGTGGGTTTTGTCTGAAGGAGTTGACAATTAAGGCCTACACTACTCTATTAATATCAAAAATATACCTTTTCCTTGTAGTAGCTATATGGAACAATCTACATTGAAACATTTACTAGTGGCATAATAAACTTTTACAAATGTACACTCCAGACATAGAATTATAAAATAAATATATCTAATATAGTTATATTTCAGAAATCGTGCTCTGGGCATATTATGCTATAAATTACTACTTAAAATGTTTACCTAAATATTTCTGATATAACGTTACTTCCAACTGGATTTTCCAATTGTAGGTTTTTCATGTGTTTGCAAATTAATATTCACAGGATTTTGCCCTTTCGATACTAACAGCTATTCAGCAATGTCATAAAAGAGACGTTATACTGTTTGACGTAAAATGTGTGATGTTAACAATATAATTTTAAATATTTTAAACATTAAATACAATTAAAAATCAAAACAACCCCGTTTAGCGAGTGCAAGCAAAACCTTTTTATATACTGTTCTAACAATTTCAGTTTGACGCAGACGTACATTCTGACACTGATTCTTATTTGCAACAAGAGCGTGACTGGTCGAATTTGCAAAAAGCAAAAATGTAACCCTACTGAAACTGGCTTTACTTTCTGGCGCCCTCTTGTGTTCAGTGGCATCACGAATGCCATTGAGTAAAGCCAGAAAAAGCCCAGAAGTATGTTTGGAAGAGATAATTCTCAGCTTTTGTGTGTGATGTGGCAGAGATGCTGTTGAGGTAAAAACTCGTGAAGATAAGGTCCCCGGGTCTTAGCTTAGTGCCAGAAATTATGTTTCATTTCGACTGCAGGCTTACTGCCTTGTGCTGAAAATTGTCCACGTGCTAGATATTTTAAAATCTCAGCAGTAAACTGACACGTTTGAAAATACGCTATGTAATTATTAGGAATAATATCCATCCTCCCGTTTGTGTAGGCAGACAGCGTAATTTAAACGTGGTTTTAACAGTTTCAGAGTGTTACACGAGAGCATTAAAATGCACCATGTAGCTTTGACAAAAATGAATGACGTATGTGCAGTACAGTATATATTTTGTGGGGTGATGCTCAAATTGAGTTAATTGTCACATCACACAATTGCTGTCTTGGTACTCCATGTAATGACTTTGTCTTTTACCCAAGACCAGGTTCAAAATATCCCCTCTCCACCACGCCCCGAGACCCTAACGGAGTTTTTTTTTTTTTTTTTATCAATGTTCACTTTTTTTTTTTTTTTAACACGATTTCAGTTTTAGACACTAGATGGCAACAAAGTGCTGTGGCAGCTAACATTATTGCTTTTGCCTCCTGTTAAAAAAGTTTTACCAGTTGTGCTGTCGCCGGAAGGCAGGGAAATATTGGGGGATTTTAATAATTAATTTAGGTCAGAATGTAACCTTCTAGAAAAGCATATTTTGCTGAAATATTGAGCCGGTAGGTTTTTCCTGTTGGATAAACAGATTTAATTATTCAAGTACTGTAGCGACTGTTGCATGTGGCAGCACATCGGTAGCATTGCCGGTCACGTCCCACGCGGGGTTGGGACAAGAGTTTGATTAGCTCCCAGCGCTAGAACCTGAAGTCTCTGGGTCAGCGGGCTAATCCTTGAATGTGGTGTGCTGCATGGACAGCAAACCTGGTTTGAAACCTGCTGGTTTTCTTGGTTGTCTATTACAGTATGAAAGTAAAAAAAAATGTCATCTAAAAGTTTGCAATTCAGGCTATTTTTCTGTAATGTTAAAATAGTTTTATAACAGTTATAATAGCACCATAAAGGACACAGGTGTAAAGATAACTATTTTGAAATGTACCTTTCACCTACATTTTTTTCGTTGTTTTTGAAGATTGAGACCTGTAGGCTGGAATGAGAAGAAAGGTTATTTTGAATAAGAAAATCTCACTTCTTATAAAGTGCTTTCACTGGTCACTTGACTAATGGTCATGTTGGTAGTCACATGATCAGTCATGTGCCAATACAGAAGGGTGATGTTGTCCTGGACGGCTCATGAGCAGAAGTGAACAGTAACCACACTTGACTGATTCCCGACCTGGTGATTTGTTCCTGTTGTTCTGTTTAATAATGAGGCCTATGTTTTCAGCACATCAAACAAGCACAGAGCTCTCATTGTTATCCTTTGATAATGATGATGAGTATCTTCTTTTAATACGGTCCTTGCAAATTTTTCATACTTCTTACTGTATGTCTTATTTTACCTGATGTGTAAAGCACTTTTGATCAACTTTCAGTTGTTATAAAGTACTGTGTAAATAAATGTTGATTGATTGATTGATTCATTCATGATTATGATGATGATGATCTTATTACTATTATTATTTCCTAATCTGCATTAATATTAGCCAGATCTGCAAATACACAATAAGCATAATAATGTGTTATTATTTTTATTGCTACTAGGCATTTAAATAATCCCTTAGTTTCTGAAAATGCTTCAATTACAAAAGCATTGTGATACATTATTAACACACTGCCTTACTGTGTTAAAACGTTTGTGTTGTATAACTGTTTATTTAATGCAACTTTGCTAACCCAACTCCACCCAACATGTGTTTATACAAGAGTCACATGGCAGCTTTGACACATAAATGATGGTAAATGAAGGTTTCTATGTTAATGAGTCAGGATCCTCGCACATGATAAGCATGTGGCCTTATGGCTGGGTAGATCTACATTTATAACTAACACAACACATAAATGGACTGCTAATTTACTTGGGACTATAGGTGATTATAAGTCTTTAAAAGTGCTATATCAATTATGCTGGCAGCATTTCAACATTAGTTATGAAATGTTGACAAAAGCACTTACGTGTTCTTCATTCAATGATGACTGAATTCACAGTCAGGTGATTGCTATGCAGGTGTGGAACTGCATGAACATCCCTTTGTCATTCTTCTACTTTCACCAGCTGCTTGGCAGGGTATGTGCTAACAGATGCTGCAACTCTTAAGCCAGCTCACAGCCCCCGTGCACATACACGCATACACACACAACACGCAACAGAGCACTTACCTGCTGGGACTCCATTTGTCAATCAATATGCCTTTAAATCAGTTTTGCATCAACAGGACAATTCTGTTGCCAAAATGAGATTGCATTTACATATGTGCCACAGCAGTAAATCTGCCTGTAATTTATCTTTCTGGGCACAAAATTAAAGTGAAGCTGTCTGTGCAGAGATGCACATCAACATAGGAAAGATGAAGCCTGCAAGAGAGCAAAGGGCAAAATTATATTTCTTCCCACTGTTTGTTAAAACATTATGCAATGTTTTACCATTGCAAACAAGTTTTTTTTAAGTTCAGCTACAATGCCATTAGGTTGCAAAATATGCCTCTGTGATCCTCATCTGGCCAAAAGGGTGGAAACTGACTAAATGACTGACTATAAATTCTGTCTGATAGATCCTTCTTACCAGCTACTGAAAAAAGCCAAAGCCATGTTACCCAACAGATATGGCGCAGTAATTTCACTTAACTGTGTTGGTCCTGTTGAGGGTCACAAACAGTGTCAGAGCAAATGGGAATCACCAAGAAAGGGGAAGGAAACCACTAGAAGGACAGAGTCACGGGGGGGGCTGAGCATTTGAATGATAATTTTATAATTTTTTGTTGACGGTTGGAGTTTGCACTCCTGCCGTAAAGGCCAGAAAATGCTGCCGGTTAGCGGGACGTACCCTCGCGCTCATGTCAGTTTCACGTGCACCAGGAGCTTCTGCACCGAAAACATCTTACTGGAGACAAAGTGCAACTAGGAAAAATCACACTTCCTTGCTCAAAGAACCTATTCATTCTGACTGACTTTCATTTCAGGTATCGCTATGTCCACTTTCGCAAGAAACTAACCGAACAATCAGAGAAGCAAATGACCTCTAGCTATAAATGATGTGGGCGACATCAGCTGCTATTTTCGGCCTTCGTTTTGGTCACCAGGAAGTGTTCCAAACTCCAAAGGCAAATGGTCAAATATTTAACTACGCTTTACATGTCTCAGATGTTTCTTTTTCATACTTACTCTGCGTTATTAACAGCATGTGCCTGTGACTTTTATCAAAAAGCTCAGTTCAAAACATATATTTTGAAAATATCTTGCGAACTTTGCATAACAGCAGTAGTGTGAGAATAGGAAAGTTCTCACACATTAAATTTCAAGATATATATATGTGTATATAATTCCGGAAGAGCTGAGTAAAGTTTTGAAATATTTTAGTCAGTAAGAAGTGCATCCTGTATCCATCAAGCTGTTTCAGACAGATTGCAAAGTCTTTGGTTTCACTGCTTTGCCCGAGTTGAAAGTTCACGTTCACATTACATTATAGAGGATGCTGAAACTTAAAGGCTACGTAACAGTACAAGGAAATGTTTGCAAAAAGAATTACAAATGGTGATCGGTGCAACCATCTTACAAAGGAGCTGCAATCAATAATATTTTCATAATAAATACTGGCAGAAGAAGCATTTGTACTAACATCAGTATTCATATAATCTGCAAGCTGGTGTTTCAGACTCACACTGAATAAAGTAGAAATCCAGTACCTGGAAAAAACAACCATTTTGGGTAATTAGTTACATCTTTCACAGAAAATGTTCTCACTTTAATAATGCACAGGTTATTAGCATCATACCAACCATAATGATTGTTTTTTTTTTCATTAAAAATTACTTTTGAAAAGTCGTTAGGCCCATGTATTTAAAGGTGTAATTGACAAGCATCATGTATTTAAAGGTGTAACTGACAAGCATTGTGTATTTAAAGGTGTAATTGACAGGTGTTTGTTTGAAATATCCACTTTGTATTTACAGCAGTTCTCAGTCATTTAAACTAGACACTCTCCAAACCATCTAACCAATCAAATACTGTACTACACACATTTACTTTATAATTTCATTGTGTTTTTAAATTATATACGTACACATATAGTGTAATGCAAATATGGACTTGTTGCTGCGTATTCACTATTGTTATTATTTTTTTATAACATTCTCGGGTATCCTATGACTTTGCATGGTATTGTAAATTAATTTATTTAAACATTATGTAGTTTTTGCCGTGCATACTATGTATTGATCAAAGATGTTAAACTCCAATTCTGTATTTTAAAGTAATGTGTAAGGTGTTCTGATATGATTTTGCTATCACTTAAAAGAAAAAAAAATATATATATATAATTTCAATTGAAAATTACCTTTAGAGAAAGTAGTTATGTTGAGAAATGCAGAATCGATTTTAGTACTCTCTGAAATGTAAAAAAATTAACAATTTCATCATATTAGACAGTATGCTGTTTATTGTATTCTCATGCAGTGTGTTGGGTCTAGAGCTGAAGTGCTGCTTAATGTAAAAATGAGAAAACAGCCTGACTCAGTTGTGCCCACAAATACAATGGTCTTATAATACTGGCTGCAATACACACAATGACTATACAGTAAGAAGTTTGCTAAGTGTCCTGGTGGCTCAATAGTTAGAACATCAGGCTGCGGAAGCCTTCTGGTTTAAATGCCAGCCCAGTTACCAGGTGTGTCCCTGAGCAAGACAGTCTGTGCTAGCTCCCCAGGTGCTGAATAATGGCTGCCCACTGCTCCCTGAGGTCATGGGTTAAATGCAGAGAATGCATTTCCTCTTTGTGGGACGAATAAAGGATTAAATAAAAAAAAACTAAATAAGGTCATAGAAACATGCAGAGCCTGACAGCACATATAATTGGCCTGATTTTTAAGAGCAAAGCAGAGGGTTTACTTTCATGTTTTTCAAGGATACTTTCATGTCACCTGGATATGAATGAGCAGTTCTTTCCAAACACGGTCTACAAGAGCAGCTTGTTGAGCCGGTACCCTGTCCAATGTTGGAGTTGTGCCAGTGGAAAAAAAGGTGTGGCCAGTATAAATAGAATGCATTGTGTTTGGTTATATATTACTGCCTTCGTGAGCATGTGTGTGCGCTCACGTGTGTGTGTGTGTGTGCACCTTTACGTCTATATCACATGTACCCATATTGTCCAAGTCCAGGAAATCAACAGTAGCTACTCTTTGTCATCAGTCAGCTGAAAATGTATAAAACACGTGTTCTAAAGGAAGTAGTATGTATAAAAAGTCTAAAACCCTTGTGTCATTGTCATTCATGCAAAGGGAATTTCCTTCAAATTCACATTAGTATTAAATTTTATGCACCTTGCACACAATGTGGCCACGAACTTTTTCGCGCGGTTATGTCACTCCGACACAGCACAAAAAAAAGGAAACTTTAATGTGAGCTGGGAACCATAGGACTGAGGGCTCAGACAATACCCTTACCGTTACTGCATTACAGTTTATATGGAAATGTCAATGTGTAAAATCCAGTTAAATCCTATGTTTGCTTGTTATGAGGTGCACCTATTAAACTGACAGAACAAAGATAGGTTTTGCTTTAAGTTGTTCTGCATGCACCTTTACTGAGGTTAAATCCCTGGCAAGTGCTGTAAACCCAAAACCACAGGTATCAGGTTGAAAAGAAAAACAGTTTCTGTAACTTAAGATTTGTTGGTAGGGTAGCTTCTATCTCCATTGATTTTGATATCACCTGTATGACTTAAGCCACTAGAAATATTATTTGTATTCAAATAGTGCAGTGGATGTCATGGAGCCCACAGCGATGGCCATTAACACTGCAGCAGATGACCCCTGACCCCGGCAGATGACGCCTGACCCTGCAGCACATAACTCCTAGAACTGCTGCATATGATTGGCTCTGATGTGATGATTTGGGTCTCTTGTTTAGAGCAGGGGTGGAAATCCCATTTCACTCTTAATGGGGACAATAAATGGAAATATTTCCCAAGATCAATTTCTGAGGGGGACACAAATGACATTTTGTTTGGTAAGCATCGTTTACAATAAGATACTGGGGAGGACAACCCCTCCCACCCACAGGATTTCTGCCTGTGTTTTGAGGGAAAGTTATAAAAGTTTTGTAGATGCAGTACCAAACCGGTTACAACCACACCTGGTATGCAAATACTGATAACATCATGTAACTTTTTTTTTTTTTGTTCCTGGGTAGTGAGTGTTATTTCCTAATTGCTTAGGCATCAAAAGTATAGAAAATTGATAATATTCCCCATAAACTTTGCTTGTATGACAAGAACAGGTAATTTTTGTATAAGTGTGGGATAAATACATGGTCATTTAGATTCATATGTTGTTTTTTCTGACATTTTATGATCGAAAGGATGCACAGTTGCATTTTGTCATTGGAAAAGACAAATTTTGAAATATCACTGTCCTGCTCACAATGTAAGCAAAATATCCATTTTCTATACTATTTACACATTAGCAGTTAGAAAATAACGCTACCCAGGGACAAAGGCTACACAGTATAATTCTTGTGCTTTCCTAGCATACGTTTTTCTAGATTAATCAATATTTGTTTGAAATACTCTATTAATAACGTTACTATTTGAATCATTATTGGTTCACTGTTTCAATTTTATTATAGTAACATTACAAAACCCACTAAAGGTTAGTATTACTTTATGCTCTTTTGTATTTGTGTGTAAAATTGCCAAATGAATTTCTTTCAGTTTACCATAAATCCAAACCGGATCGCTTGGCAAGCCCTTAATACAATTAAGGAACCCAAAGGTTACTTGTAAGTATTGCAATATAAGGCAATTCGTTTCAGGATGTGTTGTAATTTTTCGCAAAAGCTACAAGTACCACTTTTCGTGGCACCACATTTGAGAAATATGAATAATGTTTGGGCGGCACGGTGGTGTCGCGCACCTCCAGGCCTGGGGTTCAATTCCCGCCTTGGGTCTGTGTGCGTGGAGTTTGCATGTTCTCCCTGTGC
>JABJVR010005818.1:0-13120 GCA_025773905.1 Chitala chitala | reverse complement strand
ACTAGTTTGTTTAGATGATTTATGCCCCCCCCCCAATAATTAATTGCCTGCTCCCGTTTTTTTTATATTTTTTTTTTTCTATAATATCCAACAATTTCTAGATGCTAGAACTACTTAAAAAAAAAAAAAAAAAAAAAAAAACACATTCTGTATGTTGCATGCAAGTTCTCGTCTGTCTATCCACCTTGTCTGAAGAATATTTGCGTGCCTGTCTTCACCTGCGGGTAGGTAGGTATCCAAGCAACCGGAGCAGTTGTCGCTTTTCATGTGAGGCCAAAGCAGATGAACGTAGATTACTCAAAGTGGGTATCGAATTTCACTTTGACGTGGGGGTGTATGTGCATGTTGAAGGAAAAAATGGACTGTCTGTTCTTTTACCTGGCCAGTATACATGTACTGTGCTTGTATTAATCCATGAACATAACCAAATTTGTCCCCTTCGTCCACCTCATCATTATGAATTGAATTATCTGCCTATTGGTTGGCTGCTTGGTATAGCATCTGTCTCCGAGACATGAGGTCTTGAGCAAGTATGCAGTTTGAACCTATTGTCCCGTCATGGGTTCACACCCTGTCTAGGGGTACCCTGCTTTGCACCCTAAGCTGTCTGGGATAGGCTCCAGGCCACTTGTTACCCTGCAAAGGGTAGGTGGTAAGATGATGGATAGCTGGAGGGGTTTGCGTACTGGTAGGGGGTAATGTATATTTTTTTCATTTTTCTAAAGCCCCTTTTTACCCCTGAGAAACATCAGGACAGCAGCTTATATTTGCTACAACGTCACTTCAACTCGTAGGGAATGTTGTGCGAATAGGCAGCCTTTATGACAGGCTCTCTCCTGAGCGTCTGCGTTTCTGACCCCATGCTGCTGTCTGTGCTGATGGTCGCCCCCGCTCGCTGAAATCAGGCTGACGGCGGGCAAAGGCAGGCGGAAGCAAGAGGCAGGCCTCTCCATGGGTCGTCACCAGCTGATTTCACATTTTGGTTCACGCGGGAACGCCCGTGTGCCCGCCCTTCTTTCTGCTCCCCGCGGCCATTGCTCCGGCTCACGTGGTTTAAATGGGTGCTCACCGCTAGCCGGCAGGCGGTCCGTTGCCCGGGAACGTCAGATTGATTTTGGCATGCCTTCGTCTATGTGGAATTCAAAGACTGCTGTTACCCAGCACCTCAGACTGTCAGCTATGCAATGCTTGTGCAGCCGTGCGTGGTTGGACTGATAATGCTGCCGTCGAGTGTAACTAAACCTCTTGCAGAATGAAGGAATGCGTCCCCACCCAGCTGTGCCTTAACAGCTGTTATGTAAAGGGAGCATATTGAGGATAATCATAGTGTAACACATACACACTAAGGTTAACGCTCCATTCGTCTGATTTCTTTTAAAAACTTGCCAAAAGCTACATTTAAGCATTACATGCTTCTAAATTCATATGTAGGCACTTTTTAAATCTCCTTTTTTCCTTTTGAAATTGACTATGTATGTGTTGCCCTTGATCTTGCAGTAATTATATTTGTGTGTGTGTGGGGGTAGGTTTCTGACCTTTTTGTTTTGGTTTGTGATGTGCATTTTGGAACATTTTTTGCAGGTGTTGAAAAGACGGAGATGGTTATTTGTGCGGAGTAGAGCACTGTTGGGATAACGTTGTTGAGGTTTTTATTGATTGATAGGTGGGTGGACACCTATATACAAAGTATATATTGTGAAATTTTTTAATAAATCCTTCTCAAGGCAGACTTGTGTAGACAAATGCAATCTGGGAATCTTGTATGTGCTTCAGAGTTTGCTAGTTGGACCAGTAGGATTATACTTGATCTTCACATATCTCTAATGAAAGTATTCCAGCTGAATAAAACTTTTCCCTTTAAAATTGTGTTCAGTTTGTATGATGACAGAGTAGGACTTATTGTTGTGGGATTGTGTTTTTGTCAATATCTTGCTATTTCTTCTTGCTAGAGCTAGAATTGGTTAAGCCTCTGGGGCATTTTTCCAGCTAGGGTTTTTCCAGTAGTTGGTCTCAAATTAAAATGTACTTATGTTTAGCTGCATACTTTAAATTATTCTCTGACATGCATGGCTGCATTTTATATATTTGCTGTTTTGTACTTCCAAATGTTTTGACTGCTTGCTGCTTGTTTGAAAAAGACATTTTTGAGATGCAAATTGTGTGTTCTTTGCAACACTTGACAGGCCCACGTTTTCTGACGTGCCTGCAAACCGTCATTTGTTTGGGACAGTTTTGAAAATGGCTCGCTAATGTATGAAAACGGATGACTGCGTTGGTGTTGTGCGTTTCAACAACGAGCAGCCAACAACATGGAGTTTAATTGGGTCGGGTAGCGTGCGGAGCAGCTCACCGTGCTGGAGGATACAGAACGGCAGGGGTGTCTGAGAGGGGCTCCTTTGTTTGTGCTGCGGCCCCTTTACAAAAGGCTCCCTTTGTGTTTGCATGCATGTTAAGGTCACTCACTGCTTGTGCAGTGGAGTAAGTGCAGTCTGGAGACTCACCACCGTGACCGAGCAGCGTAATGTGTTCACCCTCCTCCCCACCCTTTCCGGCCTTGTTCACATTGATAATTAAGTCTTTCCTTTGCAGTTGACTTGCAGCGCACCCTCAGAAACACACACACTTTTCTGCTAGTGAAAGGATAGCTGAGGCCTGTCTGTGCTGGGTCTGCCACTTCTGTTCAGTGTTGGGAGGAACGTTTTGGTTTGTGGGGTGGAGTAAGTAAAATTTGATGAGTTTTCAATCTAGGCAAATAGGAGGCACAACATTAGTTTTTCATGCGCTCTTGTCATCTTCTGTGCATTACTTGCATCGCTCTGAGAAAAGGCCGCGAATAGCCTTGAGGGGTTTTTCAACCCATTTTTGCATGGCTGCCCCTTGCACCATTGTAAGAAATTATGCCGCTCTCTCTTTTTCTCCCGCTTCTTTCGGATAACGTACATTAACCATGGAAACCCGTCTAGAGCTTTCCCAAAGCTGCCTCAGTGCGGAGACCAGTGCTAGCCTCATGCCGCTAGCCCTGTGTTCAGCTTCATTAGCCAGAATTCTGAGGTTCATCAGTGTTTTGACTAAGTTAGAAATGTGACGACTCCATTGTCTCACCCCTTACTGTGGCTTGCACAGCACTCCTCAGGACAGGTGACGCACACCTGTTTTCAGAGCCAGAGAAAGAGTTGGCCATGTCACTGCCGTTGTAATGTCCAGCCCCTCCTTGCCATGCGCGTGTGAAACCCCCGTGCGCGTGTGCATCGATCGATTAGCCCTCTGGCCTTGTATATTTGATTTTGTATTATTAATGCTGTAACATTGATCTGCATGTGCCTGCAGGGGAGTCGATGAAGACGGCCTCTGGGGAGTTTGCGGAGGATCCGTGCTCGTCCGTGAAGAGAGGGAACATGGTGCGAGCCGCCAGGGCCCTGCTGTCTGCCGTCACTCACCTGCTTGTCCTGGCTGACATGGCTGATGTCTACAAGCTGCTGCTGCAGCTCAAACTGGTGAGAGGACCACAAACGTGGCGCCGCCAGCTTGTTTCCATACGTCTCTGGGATACTCTGTCACTTTGTTGGCTTTAAAATTTTAAGGTTCTGTGGTAATTTGGATGCTGCTTCATGCTATATTTGTTTTATGGGGAAATTTGGTTCAGTGCAGAATGTCTAGCTTCCCCTCTGCTGCATGTCTGTTTAACTAAAATTCTACACAAGTTTGACATTTAACATGAACAAATCAAAACCGTGTCCTTATCCTGCCCTTGGCATGAGTTAACTTGTAAACTGGTTGGTTATAGTATGTGTCCCACCCAGTGAACATCTTGTAGATGTCAAACTGACCTACGGTTTTGTTCAGTGACATTTAGTATTTGAGTCCTACCACAGCGAGCGGTATGGGGACATACAGTCGGCCATGTGCACACCGCCATTAATAGTGTCACAGTCTTGCAGGTGTGTGTGTCCCCTGGAAAAAAAATGCTTTGCTGGTGGCTTTACGCTGTTGGGCATGCGTCCAGTTATGTTAAAGATGCACGTCCTGTCATGTAGGTGGAGGATAGCCTGGTGAAGGTCCGCAATGCAGGCACCGAGCAGGATCTTGGCATTCAGTACAAGGCTCTGAAACCTGAAGTGGATAAACTTAACCTCATGGCAGCCAAGAGGCAGCAGGTAAGCGTGACCATGTGGGCGGCCTTCCTTGTGCCCTGGTAGACTGGCATACGCTATCAGGAGGGACCGCTGGTTTATCATGGTGGTAGATGTCAAATGTTCTATATATGTATCCCCCCCCCCCGCAAATTAAATCAAGACTGTTTAAGTTTCGGTGTCATTACAGTTCTTTGGTGCCTCTGTAGAAGTGAGGCTCTTCAATATAACAAGGCTGTAAAAAAAGATCCTGCAACAAAAAAAGATTGATTTGGATATCAAAGTTTGGTAGAGCCAAAAAAGTTTTATTTATTTTTTCTTTCATTTCTCCATGAAACCATGTTTTCATGACAAACATGATGACTGAAAGGCATTTGAGAGTGGTGGTCGGTTACTGAGGCTCCCTCTGGTTCTCTGTGCTAGCGTAGGATAGCAGCCCCATGCAGCAAGCGAGCTCATCAGGTGAACTGAAGGGTCGTGATATTTGTGCCTCTTCCTTAGATAATCATATTGTTTAAGGAATAGATCTTCAGGAGTTGGTCCATATTTCATAGTCTCTACCAGGGCAATTTGCAGACATTTTCACAGGCAAACCTAATTTCTGGTCTGTAAATGGTGTAAAGAAGGTTAATATGTTAGCAGTAAACAAGGAATAATCTAATCGGTACAGAGCAGAATAGAACAATGTAGGCAGTGTCAGCTGTGCTGCTGTTTTACAAAAAGAGCTTCTCATGACCTTTACTGTTTACTCATACTTGCAGAAAACATGTTCTTGTTATATTTAGCTCCTATGCTAAAGTGGATTTATTATCAGTGGCATTTGGGTTTGGAGAAACTACCATTCAATTTTTACAGTTCACGTCCCGACATGTGTACGGGATGCCTCGATCGCGGACTTGTTTCCCCCCAAACCTCAGCTGACCCACGTTTTCATTTCAGCTAATGTTGATGGCTAATATAACTAGTCATTTGTGGCACTGTTGTGTGCTGCTGTTTGCTCTGACTTCAGAACCTATTTATGACTTCGCTAAAGCTGCGATGTAAACATTTGAAATGAAAACGCCTTTACCTTCTCTCTGTGGTCCATGTGTATGAAATGGTGGCAGTATGACTGAGTCAATTAGAAGAGTTTACTGCTGGGGAGGGGGCTGTCTGGGTGGTCTTTTAAGGGTGTCCAGACAGTTCAGGCAGCTGCTTAATGTCTGCAGGGAGAACATCACCAGTTTCTCGGTCGATGTTCCTCTGTCCTTGTGCGTGTGTGGAGAGGCTGTAGAAAACCGTTGACTTGGCAGCGTCGGAGTAGACCTGTGTCACCTTTTTGAGCCCCTTGGCAAACATTGTTTCAAACCACGCACCGGGTTGAAATACGAAGGATGACAAAGGACATGTAAAATTCACATGTTGCATTAACACAACTGCCCTGCCATGCCTTTCCATAGTAGTAAATGATTTCAAAAACAAAAAGTTCATTTTAACTAGTGGTCTCATTTGGAACGAGACTCAGGGCCCATTAAGGCAAATACAATTAGTGCAAATAATAGGCATTAAGTGCTGAGGGCCTGAGCTGCTGTGTGGTTTTCTGTTCTATAGGACCAACTGTGAAGGCTTCAGCTGTAATGCTGAAATTATTTCTTTTAATGGTTTGTCCACCTCGGGTTTGTTGGGCAATATCTTGTGTGCTGTGATTTATTTTCTTGTGTAATTGCGCTGTGAAAAGCCACATGGGGCACTTTTTAATCACCGTTTATCTGGTGCATCATGCCTGATGTGGTTGGCTAGAGTGGGCAGCGGCGAGGTGGGCGTGTGACACGACGTTGATTATGATTTCCCCCCCCCCCCTTCTGGGAGCAGGAGCTGAAGGACGTTCACCACAAGGACCAGATGGCAGCGGCGCGCGGTGTTCTCCAGCGGAACGTGCCCATGCTGTACACGGCTTCACGCGCCTGCCTGCAGCACCCAGACGTCGCCGCCTACAAGGCCAACCGCGACCTCATCTACAAGCAGCTTCAGCACGCCGTCTCCGGGATCTCAAGCGCCGCCCAGGCCACCGCCTCCGAGGACTCCGGCTTCAGCCAGCCGGGGGGCGGTGGAGAACTGGCACATGCCCTCAACAACTTTGATGTGAGTAGCTGCGGGCAGGACAGACGTTCCGGTTCCCTGAAGTAGTGCCCGATGTGCCACACTTGGCCCCTCTGTGCCACTCTGTTGTGCTCAAACTGATTTCTTGAGGCTGTGATTCGGTTCGCCAGATAAAATCTACGAAGGTAAACAATGTACAGCAGCTTAAAAAAACGCATATAGGAGCTGTCAGACAGGCAAAATAACACCCTAAATTTTAATAATGGTAATTGCTTATTAGCTTAGTTTTTAACATGTCATCAATACATGTGTGTTAACTGGTGGTGTGCTGAAACCCTTACTGCCACTAGAAATGCTGACATGTAACAGTAGTTTGCTTTTTTGCAGCAGAAACTGGGACACGTCGTGTGTCTTGTACGTGAAAGGGAAAACATTTCTGTAATGAGTGGGAGGCCCTAATAATGCATTCTGGGAGTCTCAGTTGTGTATGACTCACTGTAATAGCATATCACACACTGGTATACCACCACGTTATACACGCCTGCATTAGATTGAGCAGTCATGTCTTTGAAATCAAGCCACCTGCTGTGTCGGTAATGATAATGTTTAAAAAGCCTGAGTATTGTGGCTAGAAATCAAATCGTAACATGAACATTTAAGAACATCCTTGAATTGTTGAGGAATTTTAAAGGAGTTTTTGTAAGTGCCTTGCATTTGTTTGCATCCCAACTGTTTTGAAATAAGTTTTTCCAGTAGTCTGTGGCTGTTCACATGAATTTTCACATTGGACAGGAGCAGCCTTGCATGTGGTCAGGTTATTTTGGGTAGCCTTGATGTACACAGCAGGGCTTCAGAGATTAGGGCCTCGAATTAATGGAGTTGAGTCCTCTGGGACAGAAAGCCACGCTTGGAGTTCTCCGTAACGCATTAACGTTACTCTTTTATGTGGCCTGCTCTACATGGAGCCGTTTGATTTACACGTCGTCTGTCTGGTGAAAGCGGGTCAAGTGTTGCTCTGTATGTTCCACTGGCTCACCTTTCTTATCCTTCTTCCTATGCTGAGATTTTAGGGGTCCAGCTTGAGCATCTCTTCTGAATATTTAACCCCACAACCCAAGAATGCATCCCTGTATAGACACAGGTGTGCTGTTAAACGTCAGTCTGTCCTGTCTTAATTGTTGTTTAGAGTCATCAGAGTTCTTTGCCTAGGAGCTTTTATAATGTCTGCACCCAGCTTCAGTGTCATCGGGTTCTGAGTGTGCAGCTGGGGGGCTCGTCTTCAGGGCCTCTCTCATGTTTGAAGAATGCAGCCGTGAAGTGGTCTAGACGCTTGGAAGTCTTGAGTGGCCTGCCATTATCCACGGCCTCCCTTTTGTGTCCTGTCCCCACCCCTTCAGTCTTGCAGTCTTCATATTCCGCCTGTGAATGTGTTCGGATGCTTTTGAATTAATACAGAGGTTAATTGCAGACATCAGGGCTGGTGTGCTGGAGGTTTTGGTGTGATTCACTGTTTGCTTTCCTTACCCCTCCTCGCGCTGCAATTATATCTTGATTTTTAGAATGAAGAACCTTTACGAATCTTTCGAGTGTGTCTTTATGCATGGTGCGCGCTGTCTGATGGATAATTCTGCATCTTTTGTCTGTTTGAGACGGGTCTTGCTTCACCCCTCAGTACTTAGCCCAAACTTGCTGTTGTGGCTTCCATTCCTCATATATTAAGCATGCTTTACAATAATGACTAGGAAATGCAATTAGTTTTCCCTTTTTATAGCCCAACTGTATTAATCTCTTTATTTACAATGTTTTTTTTTTTTTTTTTTTTCTTACATGGCTTACTTTTTAATTTTGTAAATAGTTAATTGGATAACCATTGTTTGACAAAGTTGTAAATTAATCCTGTACAGAGTAAGAATTCTTAGGCAATTTTTTTAAAGAGATAAAGGCTATAAACTCAACTTTAGGGTGGACTCCTGTATTCCTGGGCAGTGCTATTCTTAGTCTTAAATAGGTACTTGTGTGGTTGTTTTAATGGAGTAATTCATGTTAAGCAGGTAATTTTATGATATGCACCAAGGTATAAATATAAAAATCACAGCACAGTTTACACATTTTGGAATTTATTGGATAAGGTCTAATGAGCAGCTTTTTTTTGAATGTGAGGAGCATATTACTTGCTGATAATGAAATGATTTGACTTGACAGTTGCGACTCTTTCCAGACCTCCCTATTTTAGTTATGTGAATAAATCCATGTCATTTGGGTTAGCAGCTGTACCGGCTGTGCTTTCCGAGCTCACTTATTACAGCAGGTTTTTTGGTCGAAGCGAAGTGGTCAAATTAAATCTTTGAATGCTGGCAGCTTTCTTGACTTTGGAGTAGGTGTTTGGGCACTGAGCATCAAGACTGCTTGTTTTGTGTGGGCGAAAAAGCAGCCTGGTGACGTAATGGGTAGAACATCAGGCACTCAGTGCTAGCTCCCTGGGTGCTGCATGTGGCTGCCCACTGCTCCCCACAGGGGAATATGGGTTAAATGCAGAGAACGGATTTCCCCTCTTAATAAAGTACTGAAAAGAAAGAATGTTAAATGACACAAGGCTGGGAGGTCTGTCAGAAATGGGACAAAATGCAGAAAGGGTCCAGTATGACTATTAGACTATGTTTGGCTATTAGAGTAGTAGGTAGGTGCTGAATGTTTGTCATGTATAGGGGGGATGAAGAGAAGAAAAAGGGGACACTGAGCCTACACTTGATTAGCTGTGTTATGACATCAGGTCCCAAAGAGAAGGTGCCCGGAGGCAGAATGTGGTTTTATGTCAGATGTGTAATGCCACCAAGTCACGAGGCGTCCCATTGGGAAACGGGAGAAATTAGCGATATTGAAGCGGAAGCGCTCCATGTTTAACAAGGCTCTTAGGCTTCAAGATGGATTATTCAGAGACTTGGGGGCGCATTGGCGGCGCCAAAACCTATATGTGTAATAAGTTTAGTCATTACCGTGCAAAGACGGCGCTCTCGCGTCCCTTTCGCCTTCTCGGCCGTGTGCGCCGAGCGCCTTTGGAGGCGTAGCGGCGTGCGGCATTTTCTTTTCCGTCAACTGTGCGCACATGTCGGATGCACTTTTTATTTTGGATCATTTCCTGGTGACCAGTTGCAAGCCAAGGCAACTTTGAGTGACTCATCGTCTAGTTTCCTTGGCAACATGACGCAGAAGCAGTGGAAGACAGACCAGATAAAGCTAATAAAGTGAGGCTTCTTAAAGCCACTGAATGGATACTTTTTTTTTTTTTTTTTTTGCTACCACTTTGAGACTTCGAATTTGAATCTGATTGCTCCCTTAACATAAGAAATACCACTGTTTGTGTACCTCCTGTCTGAGCTGTGATATTGTAGCTCTGTGAAACAAGAAGGAACTCAAATGAACCTTTTCCAGCTTGATATGATGGTGGTTTGGGGGTGGAAACTGAATTTTATAAGAGTAAATTCCTTCAGCCCAATTTTCTGTTCTAACGCCTTTCACAAAATTAGCATACTTATAAATAAACCCTCAAACCCAGCTGACACTGAAATGGCACTGGCACTGAAATCTCGTAACTGTGGCAAATTTTGTCCTATTATTGTCCTAATGTACGTAACAGAGTTATGTACAGACTATTGAGCACCGTTATTTCATGGTGGCACAAACGGTGCACTGCTGCCCAGTGAAATGTACAGGTTGTCATTACTGCTGAATAATGTGCATGTAGTTGCCCCCCAGCCATAAAAGGCAACCGGCTTAGAGAAGTTAAAAGGGCAGGATTTACCAATGATTTTGGTGTCGCTTTGAGAATTTGGTTCTTTTAAGATTTACGGTTTTGTTTTGCACTGTCACAACTTAGTTTACAGCCATATGCACTTAATTTACAGTGGATTTTTTTATGTTGGCTGGTGGTGATTTGTTGTAAGACTGCTCTGTTCTCAGTGTTTTTTAATGCTTGGGTAGGTGGAAGTGGAGCTCAAGGAGGTGATGTAATGTGGGCGGAGGATGCTTCCGGTATGTGTGAAAACCCCTCGTGCGAGCTGCTTCTCCGTGGCCAGCGGTGGGTCAGCTTGACGCCCTTTCTGGAGTCCCCCCCTCACTTGTTTGTGTTGCTGAAGCGCTGCTTTTGCACGAGAGTTGCACGGCCTCCTTCTGCGTGTTCACTGCCAGCTCATGGTATCGGACAGTGGTTTTATGGAAATGGCAGTTTAGTTGGAGCAGTAGTGCTGCCCCTTTTTGGTGTGTTATAACTTGGCAGCCAACTGTGCAGCCTTTTTCCAGTTGGTGTTCTGACAGCTCTTTTGTTCTTCTGGGGCCAACATAGCTGGAGATTTTCTTCCGGTTGATTAATGATCTATCTGGATAGGTCAACTTTTCTATACCAGTTCAGATCCCTCCCTGCGTTTTTTGGGTTTGCGGCTCCTCCTGTCCTGAGGATTTTTGGACTATCCGTTGCAGTTAATTTTCACCCTTTGAGGGTCCTCTGTGACGTTGCAGCTTAAATAAGCGTGCCACTCATGAGCTGTGAACAAATTAGATCAGGGCTAATGTGCTGAACACAAGCCTTTTTAGAGCAAAATGAAAAACGTGAGCGTGACCGTAAGCGTGCAGGCGTGCGTGTCTACATGGGTTACAACAGGTTGTTACTTCAGGGAGGTTAACTATGATAATCATGGGAACGTGCAGAATGTATTTGTCCCTGCTGACACTAATCAGACATTCGTTTGATCATGTGATGGTAGTCTTTTTGAAATCTCTTGAAGTGAGTTCTACTCTAAGGAACTAAGAAAGTTACTTATGAGCTTGTGGCATAACTAGCTGTTAGATAATTCGCTTTATTTTTCATGGTGCTTCAATGCTGTAGCAAGGGATCAGGAATTATTAAAGCAAACTGTTCCCATAAAGTCACAGTCTGTTCTGGATGGCTGCTTGACTGATAAGCTTTTCATAACCTTGCTCGTGTTTTTAAATTGCTTGCTACATGTTAGTTTTTTTTCATCATAAGGTTTATACCTCATTCCATGGTAAGAGTCCAAAATTAACATTGTGCTAATGGATTTTTTATTTTTTATTTTTAACAATCTGATGTGCAGAGCAAATCAATCAAATGGGTCTAACCGCACCACTTAACATCAATACAAGAACTGGTCTTTATGTTGATATATTGTGTAATCTGCGCAAAAAGAAACTGGACAATATAGTTCTGCGTTTGTGAACATATGTAGTATTTTAAAGCATCAGCCAACTTTTTTTAAAGCCTAATGGCTTGCTGATTGTAGCCACACCTGTGGCTTCCCCCTTGGTTCCGTTCTGTCCAGCAGCTGTTTAACAGTTCCGTTTTGTTAACGTAAACCCTAAATATGCATCATGCAGGTGCTTTGAGTTTGTGAAATCTTGCGTGTGCTACCCTATTGAGCCTGATTTTGTCCTTTCCTGATTGGCTGACTGCTGTAGTGGTAGAATTTGATTGGCCTCCTGCTCAGCGGTCCTCCACCTGCAGGCCCTTGGGTGCCAAAGTTAAGCGATGGCTCTGCTTCGCAAATTCCTTACCGACAGCAATTGGATTAGCTAAGGGTGCCACCTGTACCCTTGCCTTTGCATATTTTATTCTGTTCTGAAACCTTTTTTTTTTTTTTTTTTTTTTTTCTTGTCTCTCCTGCAAAGGTGAGGAAAAAAAAATCAACAGACTTAAATTATCTAGATCTCCAAGGACTAACAGGAAGCAATTTTTTGTTCAGGATGTAATGAGGTACCCCTGAAGCAAATGGATTCTGAAGCAGTGTTCCTCTTGCTTTCTTGGTGTTGCAGAAGCAAATCATTGTGGATCCTCTGAGCTTCAGCGAGGAGCGTTTCCGCCCATCCCTGGAGGAGCGGCTGGAGAGCATCATCAGCGGCGCTGCCCTCATGGCCGACTCGTCCTGCACGCGTGACGACCGCCGCGAGCGCATTGTTGCGGAGTGCAACTCGGTGCGCCAGGCCTTGCAGGACCTGCTCTCGGAGTACATGGGCAACGTAAGTCCCTCCGCCACCTCCCTGCTCTCCTGCCTACTGCCTACCTGCAGTCCCGTCACTCTCACTTCTTGATGACTGTCAGCTGGGTCCCTGGGTGTGTGCTGCCAGGGTCTCGGCTGTGTTTTCAAGCCTGAAGCTGAATCTCACCACCAGGGGTCGCATGCTATTTTCACATTGTGATTGCATTTAAAACCACTCCTGGCTTTTATTTAATAGGCAGAAAACCCTTTTTTTGCCATATTCATTTCATGCCCACATTCGCATCCCAAAAATAAACCATTGATTGTCTCTTTATTTTTGGCCTGGCCATGTAAAGCGGGCGTCAGTACATGAAGGACTTCAGTCTGGTTTTCCTTTTTTACTCGTTATTGCTGATATTGTAAAACCTTTTTTTAAATCCACTTGCTGGCACTAGTTAGGCATCTGGGAGCTTTCAGAATTAGTCACAAGTAACTACTCATTGTTTCATACTTCAGATTCTAGTGTTTTGGCTCTCTTTGAATTACCATGTGGGTGGTCATTATTAAATGCAGACTGTTGTATGAACATACATTGGCCCACTGATGAGCAAATGCGTTCACTTGTACACAATGCACAGTCTTCTGATCTTTCACTCTCCACACTGTCTGCTAGAATGTGACGTGGTCTTAATTAGGGATGCAGACGAATATTCGAACAACGAATAGTCGTTTAACTTTTTACTATTCAAATTGATATTTTACTATTCAAATGTTCGTTTCTGTACAGCCGGCTTTCCTTGTGTGAAACTCACGCGGCATTGCGATAACGATTCTATATCGTATTATCGTATAATCTGATGTCAGATTTCTTTTATTAATTAAGACCAGAGTCTTGAACAGATAAGCCGATGTTGAAAGTCAAAT
>JABJVR010005817.1:0-13120 GCA_025773905.1 Chitala chitala | reverse complement strand
GACACTGGCTGTATACCCAATTTGTACTTTAAAAACCCACACCTTTTCCTCCCCGGGGTTAACACAACGCCTGGGTGAAAAACAATCCGCAAAAAAAAAAAAAAAAAAAAAAAAAACACTTTGGAGCTTTGAACCATTCTGATTGACTGATGGCAAAAATATTTTTCCCTTCCCTGCTAGCCCCCCTCAAAGGTGGCAGCCATCAGTTGAACCAAAAAATATTTGAATAGATACGAAAGTTCAAGAATTCTTTTTCACATCTCACATGCTCTACAATCTTTCATATTCTTTTAAACTCTGATAAATTAAAAAAAAAAAAAAGTAACATAAGTGAATATTACTTTTTTGGCCATCAATCAACATTTCAAAAAATGTGAAACTCTGCCTATTCATTTGTAAATTTTGCAGCATCACCTTTATCAAAGCTGGCCGAACCTTAACACAATGATCCGGTCCAGATAGACTAATCATGGTCAGTCTTTGGCTTCCTGACTATGTGACTGACTAACAGCTGTACAACTTGAAAATCAATCATTAATTTCCATAATGAATGTGAGAAGTATTATTTATGGCACAGGTGTAGCTGAAGTATTTACTTTCCTTAAAGACAAGTGCTACTTGAAACACTTGTTGCACTATGAACATTTGTTGCCTCTTGATAAAGTAAATTTACTGTTTTCTCTGCTACACAAAAAGTGCTCTGGAGACTGGTGTTACCTTGAGCTTGGAGCTGGGGTTCAGCATGACATACTTAATGCTGCCCTGAATGTTCTCAACCCAGGAGGCCAGCCACGTCACGGTGCTGTCATGCTGCACTCTCTTCCACTTGTGGCCTTTGGGTGGCTGTGGCACCTTGGAGTCTCTGTAGAGGAACCGACACTGTTTTTCAAACTGGAGCAGCACCAAAACTTAACAGATAACATAAGAACAAATGCCACTTATAAGCAATCCAGTTCCTACTAGCAAACTGACTATTAAAGAGCGCACAGGACGGACTGTCTGGTTTTATCCATGTTAACTAGAACAACCTGGGCTACTCACTTGCCACAGTTGATGGTGATGTCTTCAGGCAATACCCTCTTCTTCAGTTTGCCCATCTTTGGGTGTTCTCCACGACCTCGAAAAAGGCCTGGGGGCTCCACACGGAAGTTGCCAATTTTTTCCCGATGGCCATCCAGAATACAGTAGCCATACTCCTCAGTCAGTCTGTTTGCTTCCTTTTTCAGTGCCTGCCAAACAAATAGGCAAACAGCCAACTGGACATAGTAACAAGCATCTTACACATATATATCACAACACTGAACAGGCTGTGAGCTCACAAACGGATAACTCCACAATAACAGTTTCTTTCTAATTATTCCTAAGGCCCTTATAATACCTCTTTCTCTTCCTTCGTCATGGACTTTTTCTTCTCTGACTGTTCCAGAAAGTATTTGTGGATGTCCTTAAAGTCACACTTGGAAAGGTTTTGGATTACCTCCTTCTCCTCAGCTGTCATTTCCTGGTACACGGTGATGTGAGGATGAGGGAGCCTGTTAATACTACACATTGAATACACTTTGGGTTTGGCTGCTTTTCCACTACACCAGGTACAGAATTTTCAATATTAAAAAGTCAGTACTCGCCCTTCTCCACTTCCCTCCGGCACAGTATCGGTACCAAAGTGCAACACCAGCTGTAGTACTCCTATGGTACCGATACTGGCAATCGTATTTAATGCCGATTGCTTTGCAAACACAAACCAGCCATCTTCAAAACGTACTTACAAAACTCTGAAAACTATGACAAAAGAAAACTTATAATAATGGATGTTTGGACAAATGAAAAAAATCCAAGCTTTAATATGTCATCTGGTTAAAGTATAATTAGCAATATAGAGAATTTAAGTACTTAGAAAACATTTCTTAAGACAAGTTTATAAGTAGAGATTATTTTGTATTACAGCTGTTGGTGATTTGTCTTAAACCCACAGATGTTTCTAATCATATTCAGATAAAGAAAAAAAATTAAAGCAAAAAACCTTATTGACCTATATTATGTTTAAGAGTATGAATAAGACTCTTTCAAATAAAATATTTTACCTTACAGCTTTACAGAATACCTTCCATTAAGGTCACCAACATTTTGTCTCTGCACCTTTTAGATGACATTAATTTTTGCTGCCTTCTGAGAAAAACCTTTAGTTCCAAAGGGCAGGACATATACATTTATTTTAAATGTTACACATGATGCCATTCTGCTCTGGTACCAATTTTTCACACCAGTAGAAAACAAACATGAGAAGTGCCATTGACTCTGGTACAGTTTGCATTACGAAATGGTCGGTACATGGTGCCGTGGAAAAATACCCGCTGACTTCCCCTTTTACTAAAAACATAACAAAACCCTCAGATTTCAAGTCGATAACATTAAAATTTGAATACGTGTTTTTACAAATTAAAAAAATAAAATTCCATACAATTTAAATTTTACCCAATTTCCTTCAGAACAAAAGCAAATCACCTTTCTCCAGTCAGAAAAAAAATTCTTCTGAAAGATCTCCTTGGAAGTGTATTCATGGTCCAACATTTTGGCATAGAAGGTGGCCACTTCTTCAGTTGCTTGGCTGAGAGGCACAGCCTTACCTGGGACACAACATATTCTTCACATTTTCACAGAGAGACAGCGGGTGGACAGCGTATTACAGCGCTCGTTTACTTACCGTCGTAATAGAAAGAGACATTCTCGGGTAACGGCTCATACTCCGGTGGAAACAGGGGTCCTTTGTGCTCCAGTGTCTTCCACTTTTTACCATCTTGAGATTGTCCTTCTTCCCACCTGAGGAACAAAATGAACGGTCAGTTTGGCAAGCAAGCACTGGGCATGTCAGTTATACAAACGTATGTGTGGCTGCTGACTGCTGCAGTTTAACGAAATTATGTACTGTGGAAGGTCTGGTACGGGGGACATGGAAGATGTGCTGTTAGAACCTGTCATTGGCAGTGAATAATAAAGAACGTGTTTTAGTTGTGCTCATGACTTTCGGGTCTTCTGGTTATCCTTTTTGGGAGACAGCTGAACACAGATGTGATAAGCTGAACAGCAGAACAAACAGAACACACAAACAAAAGTGAAGCTAAAGATTAATTATGACAGCATTACTTCTCAAGCCTGCAAAAACATGCTTATTAAGACTATAAAGTTATTGCAATCACTACCAAAAAAAATGTTATGCTAAAAAGTTTACCTAAATATAGATGACTATATTGTTTTAAATGTACACTGTGCGCATTTAGTATGCAAATGTGGTTTTTGTAGATTTTTAAAATATTTTAAGAGACAACATGAGTGATCCCAATTCAGTCCTGTAAATGTCATACAAACAAAACCACAGATTTTTATGTCACAAGGGGAAAACAATGATTTCTCCAAAAAGGCGTGCACAATTTTTGTGCAGTTATGAAATACATTGTCTGTCTGTCTCTTGGTTGCTACAGCTTAAAAAAAATGACATGATCACACACAATCAAATTTTTATAATTATGTACAGTGTACAGTTCCTTTAACAAAAAGTTAAGCAACTCAAAAAGTTGAGACAAATGTATAAAACAGGTATTCGGTACATTTAAAAAATCCCTCGTTTTAATAGCAAAAAAATGTAGAACACCGAAGATTGATCTTACCTTCTACACAAAGACCAAGTGAAAGATACCCAGACGTGCAGTCTTGAAACAACTTGTTAAAGCAAACGCTTTTCTCTTATAGTTTACGCTATACTTTGTCTCGCTATACAAACTTTTCACTTTGGTGTCTCCACACGGTTTTATGTGCAGTACTGATGTTACACACGTGTCCAGCACACCTAACACTGGTGCCTACGGGAAGCAAATGTGCTGCCATAGGTTCAACTATAGTTACAAACCACCAACGCGCTCGAAATTACAATAGGATTTATTAGACATGAAACATAACACTTGCTAGAATAATTTAAAACTCATTTACCTCCTTAGAGCTCTCGTTGTTTTTTCTGCCTTACATTGCCATATTAAAACACGTGTTTTGCGACTCATCGTCAGAAACGAAGAGGTTTGGTTCTGCTTTATCCAACATTTCAGCAGCGCCAGTGCCATATGTATTCATCATGAATAACTACAGCCCCCCACCCACACACACACACACACACACACACGGCAGCCAGCTTCATCTGCAGTTACACTGTGTTACAGCCTAAAGCGATCCCCGTGAAGCAGGGCACAGCGTGTCTCTTCACGGGTTCCGTCTCTGCCCTGTACCCGGGGGAGGCGAAGCGCTGCATTCACCCGGTGTGAACAACGCGACACCGTATCACCCGGAGCACACCACATAGCAGTCTTTTACAAACTGATAACGCTTGGCAGGTGTTCCGTTTTTTCGGGCTAGTGCGGTTCATCGCAGTGCTGTTAACATTGTGTGTGTGTGTGTGTGTGCGCAGTACACTCACCATTTCCACTTGTCAGTCTCATCTTTCATGTCATCCTTCTTCTTACTAGAATCGCCTCTTCCTCTGTTCTCCTTCTTGGATCCACTGGAGACTGTCACATCCTTCTTGCGTTTCTTACCCGTCTTTTCCTTCTCATCGTTTCGCCTTTTTTTGTTCTTGCCCGCAATTTTATCTTCATTTATTATTTTTGTCTTGGATTCACCAGAGCCAGCCTCTATATCATCGCTGTGTTCCTTTGTCTGCTTCACATTTTTACATGTTGTTTTCGACAGCTGGATTGGAGCTTCATCGTCCTCTACCTTTACGGAGCCATTGGCCTTTTTGCTATTTACCTGAAATTATTTTGATATACATCATTGATGCCACGTCACTTTTGCGCTTTTAGTCGATAAACTAAACGTAAAACCATAACCGACTCAGCGATGAACACTGTTGAACACGATTTGAGTGTAAAAACTAAAAGTCAAATAGAAAATTACCTCTGTTATTTTGGTTTTCTCTTGTGAACGCGCCTTAACATTTTCGTTCCTGGTCTCAGACCTGTAAAGAAAATAAGACAACGGACAGCTGTAGTCTTTCCTACCCAATAACATTTACATAACAATCATGCAATCACTGACACCAGGCAAAAAAGGGATCAATTAAACGTTAACATTAGATATTAAATAAAAAAAAATAATAGTTCAGTTACAGGCAATGGTGCATGAAAAATTTTCTAGTGGTGTGGCACAAAGACATAACGCTAAATCATGACTGACAAACCTTGACATTAACATTTGTCTTTAAATGTACATGTTGTTCAGTTGAAGCTGATAAATCTAAATTATGAACAAATTCATTTACTTATAGAATTTTCTCAATATTGTCCTGTTAACAACACCTGACGAGAAAAAAAAAAAAAAAAAAAAGGGTGGCAAACAAATGGCGAAAACTACAGGGGTGACCAGAGGTCTCCAAAGGCTGGCTGTGGTCTCCCCTTGGTTACAGGTAGGATTCAGATCGTTTCAGTATAGTGACGCTGATCCCGAACTTGATCCTTGTGTCCCCAGCGGAGGCAGGTTTTTGTTTCAGACAATTTCTGCTTTTAATTGAAGTTAATTAAACATTGTTTTCTGTAATCACTGTGTCAGTCCAGAAATTCTGAAGATTAATTTTAAGACTATGGATGTTGCATTAATTTTTAAATTATGGTATGTTTTTGGTTTTTTTTGTTTTATTTCATTGCTTAATAATAATCCCTTAAATCACTGCTCCTAATTAAACATTCTTTGTCATTGGCACCTGTTAATGCTGTAGTCAAATTGTAATTATTAATACTATTACTAGAATGAATTACATGCCTAATTATCCAGACATTTCCTGCTCTAATTCTGCAGTTAAGAGCGACATTATGTGATTTATATATTCAGACCATACAGCACATGAGTGTGTATATACACACACACACACACACACTATTGCTTTAAAAGACAAAGAAAAAGGTAAAAAAGTAAAAGGCAAAATAAAATGAGACTTAGATTACCAAACCCCTGGAGTTGTTAATTGGAGACTGATCAGATGGTGCAGAAAAAATATTGTCATTATTGGCTTTTAGACTAAAAGAGCAGAATTTTTATGGTACCTTTCTGCTTCTGAAGTTAGAAAGTAAGAGCTAGGTGGGTCACTGTCATCTGGTCCCCCCCTGCTGGCTGCCGTCATGTTCTTGTTCATATCAAATGAACTTACCAAACGTGGGATACAAGAGGTGAAATTTAAATCCACAGCAGCAAGAAAAGTAAATGACTGTTCAGCAACGTGGTACCATATCATTAGGGAGACAGAGAGAATGAAAACCTCAGAATGAAAACCTCTTACTTCTCACAAGGCAGGTGGGGAAAATCCTGAAACCACAAAAAATACACAGGATTAGTGGCATGGAAAATGGATGGATGGTCCTACAGGTACACAAGGATTATATATGCTATTAATTTTCATAAAAAGGTTGAATTTTTAAATTCATCAAGTAGGTTAGTACATCATACACATAAAACTATCAAATTAGGAAAGTTCACATTTATACAGAATTAAATGCTTACTAGTGTCACTTTAAAATGTATACATACACAAACAAAGATGCACACAATCATTTTGAAAAGTTAGAATTTTCTGAATGATTCCAATTTTCTATAAAACGTCATCCAATAAATTGAAAAATCAATAGCAAATATAGTCAATACATTAACAATGTTATAAAAATTTTGTTTGAAATAATTTTATGCAAACTTTTATCAAGAAATCCATTTACAGCAACTAAATCCTTGCATTCCACCTGTCAATTCATTGAGGTAATCTTCAGAAACTTCTCCCCACACATCCGGAATCAGCTCCCACACAATGGACTGGCTAAATGGAGACTTTTTAATTCTATACAAACTGCTCCCACAGCAGTTCAATAGGGTTGAGATGGAGTGACTGCACTGGCCAATCCACTACAGGCAGAATACCACCTGACTGATTCTTCTACAACTTGGTCCTTTATATTTTTTGTTTTGGCTCATTGTCTTACAACATTGTCATTGTTGTAGAATGAAATTAGCTCCAATCAAGTGGTGCCCACAGGTTACAGCATAGTATTGCAAAATCGAGTGACAGCCTTCTGTATTTAACACTCAGCTTTCCCTGTACAAATCCTCCACCATCATTTTCTCCCCTTTGCTTGACAGATGGTGTCAAGGACTTCTCCAGGATCTTTTAATTTGTTCTGTGTAATGGGGCAACCCTGCCCAGGTTTGGACTCACAAACTTGCAGCCCACACAAAGGGACTAATCATCTTGTCTGGTACACCAAGCCAAACACCCAAGTCCATTGCTTGGGGGATTAATGAGATTCCTGTACTGACTACTATGGGATTTCTACCCCAGTGGTTCTCACACTGCTACATCTACAACTCCCAAATATTATTCTTCATAATCCAAACACCTCAATCTTAGATTAATCTGTCCATAACTCATTATTCCAATAATTCTTCACCTAATGTCTGTGTTCTTTTTCCCCACTGACCACTCTCAAGTATGATATTTTTAAATGCTGCCTTGCAGGCCAGCATCCCAGTCTCAACTCTTCCCTATTGAAAACAAGACTGGTGTTTTGTGGGCATTCCAAGAAAGCTGCCATCTGTGACTTGTGAGGCATCAAACTACAGACTCTGATGTTTTAATCCTCCTGCACAGTTGTGTACCGGGACTGTCCACTTCTCTTTCTATCCTGATAAGAGCTGATTTGCATGGTTCCATGAAGGGAGCAGTACACATCTTTGTACAGTATTTACTGTTTCTCTGTAATTTATCACATGGAATAGCTGTTATTTCTGAGCACAACAACAGACTGATGAGTTTGTACTGAAACTCTTCATGGACATTTTGAGACTGCACCTGCACCCACAAATGCTGATGTCTGAAGTAGCTCAAAGACAACCAGTTTTATTGCTTACGTCAACAGAACAATTGTTTTCTGCTGTGCTAACACAACTGCACAAAGGTTTAATGCAATAACGTTTTAGTATGATAATCTAGCATTATGTAACACAGTGTGCCAGTACACAGGAGTGGTAGTTGCTCAAAATATACACTTAAGTAAATATTACAAAAAAAAAAAAATCAACTGCTTTCAGTTATAACAATCGTTTACATTACTGATGTTTCGACTGTATTTATGATCAATTTATTTACATTCAAATTACGTTTTCTTCAATTTTCTTTCAAAAACAAGGAAATTTCTCAGTGATTACAAACTTTTCAGCAGTAGGATGTGTGCATGTACACACACGCTCACACCATGTGAATTGTGGGTATAATTACCGGCTCTGGATCGCCGATTTGTGCTAAAGTATCGCTCTCACTGTCACCTCTCTCTTCAGCAGCATGGCATGGCTCAGAGCTACAAACAGCCAAAAACATCACCATTCCAAACATTCTCGTTTTATCATTACCATCAACATTAGACAAACTTTGACCAATTTTTGAACTGAAACGTGTTACTGTCTTTTTTTTTTTACATGAAATGTTAAAATGACAATCAATTGTGGAAACGCAAGATACGAAAATATTTAAGATATACACAAATGCAGCACATACTGAACACACACAAAAAACTGATGATAAACAGTTGCAGAATCAGACAGGCAAAATGTGCTGTCAGTCAGCCCTCAGACGTGACTTGTGCATCGCACACCAAACATCCTGCATGCTGGAAAATTAACAAACACTGAGACACTTTTGTGAGAAGCCTCTGAGAAGGCAGTGCAGTTTGAGGTGTGGGAAAAGTCCCAAACAGTGGCTCTGCACTGGGAGTGCAATTTACTAAAGTATGACGAGATGGAGAAGAAAAACACCTTTAACAATTTTAAATTGTCTAGGAATAATGAGACAGATTTAAGATAAAGACCCACCGTTTGACTTTTGGCTCCTGAAGAGGCTCTTTTTGTGACTTTGAGTCTACATGGTTCACCTGAACAATGAACAAGGTCAAAAGGGCAGTACATAGAAAGAACTGAATAAAACAGCAGAACAGAAGCTGAAGTGCTGACTTACTCTGGCTGAGCTGCTCTTCTTCGCGTTCTGCTGTAGGTCCTTTGGTTTATTTCCACCACCATCATCATCTCTAACCTTCTTCCTGTGGGTGTTACAGTAACAAACTTGTACAAACAATAACTCATAACAACAGCTGTACAGCCTTGAAGGTCTGCCATTTCACATGCAATAGCCATCCGCTGAAATACCATTTTACTATCGACTTGTACGTCTTATTAATATTTTCAAATACCGTGTCTTAGTGCGATTTGAAAAAGACACCCTTACCTGCAAGGCTCCACGCAGTTGAAGAGAGTTGTTCTTTTCCTACTGCTCGGTTTTTTGCCCAGTTTTTCGATGTTACTGCTTTTATAGCTATTTTCCATCGTTCACGATGTAGAACTGCTTACACAGCGACACAGAATTATGTTTCCTCGTATTTTCAATGGACATTTTAAAATGTTATGCCAAAGCAGGTAAACTTTGAAGGATTAACGAGTAATGCATGCAATTAAAACCCGGAGAAAAAAAGTTAGAGAAGAAAAACGGAGAAAAAAGTTAACGTGCTAGTTATGTGCAATTAATAAACGGAGTGAACTACTTTACTATAATACTTTACTATACAGATTAAAGTGTGGCAATGAAAAAGCCAAATACGGGAAGTTTTCGTTGTACCTCGAATTCGGCACAATGAATTTTATAAGACTGGGGTTAATCTTCATTCCATAATTTAATACTTTTGCAAAATCTAGTTTGTAAAAAGGTGCCTATTAGTAAACACCTTGAACAGATTAAAAAAAAAATTCAGGTACGTTTCCTTTCAGTTCGTGAAAATACAGAAAGATTGTGTGTTGCATTTAGATCTTACGAGTAGTAGTTACCTGAAGCAATCACTTCACTTTATTTGAGTTTTTTATTATTATTATTATTTCAGTCTTCAGCATCCCGTGCGAAAACCGAGAAATGAGAAGCAAAGGTCTTAAAAACACACTCATGGCCGAGCGGCCTTACTGCGCATGCGTAACGGGACGCACTTACAGGTGTGCTGAGCGAATGGAGGAAAGAGCCGCTGCTACGTGTACATCACCCGGCACACTAAACTTTTAATGTCGTGTTCTGTTAAGGAAGGCCATGGAAACTCTCGTTTTCACCAAGAACTGTAAAGAACTTTCTTATAATTATCAATTATCTTACAATTATCTTGATTTGCGTTAAAATTTGTGATTTAAAATAACCACGTGGGCTACTATTGGTTTAGTAATCAGCGCTTACATATGGGTCATTCCGGAATTGGAGGACAATTTAAGCATCGACACTTTAAAAAACGGACCGTTTATTTTATCATTTTATGTTACGTACTGAAGAAAAACAGTTAATAAACCAAATTCAATAAATAATTTGATTTAAGCAGCTCAGGTATCAAGAGTATTTTATTTATGAAACGTTATGTGTTATATGCTATGCTTTGCGGAACCATGTTACGATTATGCAGAAAAAAAGTTTATTTTAAAACATTGCTTAATTAATCCTTTAAGTCAGGGGTGTCCAATCATGGTCCTGGAGGGAGGCAGTGGGTGCAGGTTTTTTTTCCAACCAGTTCATTTATTTAAATTTGACAACTATCTCTATTTTGTATTCTTCCTGATTATTTGCATATGTCTGCACTTAGTTGTCTTTAATAATTTCAGAGTGAAAATAAGTTACAAAGAAGTAAAAGTGAGTCATTTGTGCTTTCAGATCTGTAACAACTGTATCTGCTGCATTTGTTAGAGTGACACACTCAATCAAAGCAGAAAACACTGGAAAAATATAAAAAAACAGAAGAGAGGATCTACCTTTTGTCTACCCCTGGTGCTAGCAAAAGGCCAGATGATGCAATTTCCTCTGTCATGTCACTGTTTTAGCTGTTCCTCTGCCAGGCTAAATAGATTTTGAACAGGGTTGTGCGCATGTTGTGGGACATACTTTAAATAATTATGCACTAAAGTTATGTTCATGATTAAACTTTAACCCTCATCCTACCAGCTGGGGTCCATTCGGACCCCATGCATAGTTACTTTTAGGCTACTCTTGGGCTATTGAGTTTTACGTTCTGGCATTTTAGGAGTTTGTTTTCTGGACTCTCCTACGTCACATATGTGGTTAACTTTTCGAATCACTGGCTGTTTAGAAATATTAATAAAGTTTTTTGTCTGGGGTCCGAAAAGACCCCACGCTGAAATAACGTTCGTCTCTGTTTCTTTAGCTGCATCGGACTAGTACTATTGCCGTTTCACACTTGCTCTCTTCATTCAGTCAAATAGTAGTTTACTATTTTGAATGTCTTTTGTGCTTGAAAGACAGAAAGGTTTCCAGGTTGTGCTTGAGGCCAATTTGCCCTTCACAGTCAGCTGCAAATAATCTGCGATGACTGTCAGAATGCATAGTGACATTGAAAAGAACTTAACTTTGAAACAAGAGAACTTGCTATTTTATGAGGCATTTTTAGTTTCTTTTATCATAATGAGTTTTATGTTAGTTTTACCAGCAGGACTGAACAATAACTGCTCTAATAACTGCTCGGGAAACAAGGGTTTAATTGAAAGTTTCCAATGTACTTGGTTTTTGTTAGGCTATTTGATGATCACTTCATCAGAATTTGGTATAATTATAAATAATTTTAAGGTCTATCTTGCTATTTCAGTAGTTATTGCCATTTTATACCACATGGGCATATACAATTGACAGGACAAACGACTTTCACATGGGGTCCTTTTGGACCCCAGTTGGTAAACAACGTATAGTAAATATGTTGGTAGGATGAGGGTTAACAGTTACAAGAAAGATTGATTTCATATCAGTGAAATAACACCAAAACATAGATTAAAAACTTTTGACTATGTTTGATATGAAATTTGGACATCAAGAAGTAGGGAAAAAATGCCATTTTAGGGGGTGATCAAGAGCTATTTCAAAGTTTAATATTGTAGAATACTTTTTTCTACAACTACATTTACGTTTTCTTTCTGGGCAAGCATAATTTAGAGGACAGCAGTCCTATTAGCGTAAGCTTTAATCAAGACATGAATGAGCACAAACATTCTGGGGCAAAGCCCTTCTTCAGTGTGTACACCACAAATAATTTACTCAAGTGCATGTTTTAGTATTTTGTACATGGATTATTTGAGATTTCATGCGTGGGACAGAAAATGTTCTCCAATTCTGGAATGTCCCATGTACCATTATAGAAAATGCTACGCTTATTACATAACTGAATTTTTAATCATAAAGACATTCTCATTTATATTATAATTTCACCTGACAGTGGTTGTGACAGCCACCTCCCCACCCCTAACAATTAACATCCCCGTGTTTTCTTTGTGTAGCCCAAATACATATGTGCCACATGGCACCCCTGACCCCATTGTAGGTTTTTACCTCGTCTCCCCCAACTGCGGACGCCCCTGCTTGCTGCAGCCTTTTAAAGTGCAAAGGAAATTTTAGCAGAGGGGGGAGAATATTGAAACTCCGCAGAGTTGCTAAGGGGTTGAACCCTTCGCCCTTTCAGGTGTGACACTGCTGCAGTTGTGCTGGTGACACACAACCACCAACTTCAAGTTTGGAAATGTACAATATTGGACGTTAATGAAAAGACCAAATGCTAAACAAGTCTTCAGCGCTTTTATTTTGGCGAATATGGGAAATATACACAAGTTCATGGTGGTTGCAGTGGTAGCAGAGCGTGGCACTGGAGCAGGTCGCAGGACATGCGGCGTTTTGGGAGGACGCGGTCACACAAAAATATGTTCTGGTCACTCTGTGCATCACACTCTTCCTCTGTATGGTTTAAGGCTGAGCTTCACAGTACAGTACAGTAGGGTGGACAGAATTCAGAAGGAAGCAAGGAGAATACATTTGTCACAAGAGGATCCCTTCTAGGCAGCTGGGACGTGAACTCATCTATAATACTCTGCTTCTGTTATAGAATTTTTTACATATTCTTTAACATCAAGGTGTGTTGAACTCTTCAAAGTAAAATTCAGGTTTAAATAAAGGCAGGGGGTCATATAAAAATTACAAAATAACTAACACATAGTTTGTGGTCATATACAATAAATATGTTTTGACATATAT
>JABJVR010005816.1:0-13122 GCA_025773905.1 Chitala chitala | reverse complement strand
GCCATATTTTTATGCTGTCTGGTGAGTCACCTTGAGGCTACTGGAGTGGAGGGAACCTGTGACGCGACTCTGTGACAGAGACCAATGGCTCATGGCTCTTCCTCATGAGGACAGATGAACAGACACATTACTGCATTTCAACATGTCTCTCTGCACTTCTGCTCTAAGCTCTATTAATGTAAAGCTATCTAATGCTCTCTCTTCAGAAAAACGCTTTTGGAAACCAAAAACAAATTTATGACAGAATAGAGTCAACAAAATGATGCACCTGAAAACTGTAGCATAACTGACTTGGGTCTAAGATATGCTGTCCCAGACTGACTTCCAAGATCCTTTATACCCTTTTTCAGTCCTAAGTGGTTCTGCACAGGTGAAGAAAAGCTTGAAAAACAATTGCAGGGAAAGATGTGTTGAAGGGGCAAAGTTGTCCCCAGTACTGGTTGGATTTCCTGACTGATGAGCTGCAGTGGTCACTGTCAGCTGGCTGTGGTGTGTGTCAGCTGCGTGCCCCAGCGTGGCACAGCCGGGGGTGTGTGGCACAGCCGGGGCTCTCTCACCTGTGCCTTGGCCAGCTTCTTCTCCAACTGCTCCCGCTCCCTCTCACTCTGCAGGAGCCGCTTATTAAGCTCAACCACGTCCCCCTTCAGTGAAGCCAGGGCGGCCAGGTGGAGCTGGGGAAGTGAGACGTGCTTAATGTTACTGCACATCACAGGTCTGCGGCACTTAGACTTCAGGGTAAAACATGGGCGCTTTTGACTGCACCAGGTACTGACCTGTTGATACTGTTGAAGTACCATTGACTTTGATACAGCGTCAAAGTCAACGGTACATCTTGTGTTCTTTTGGCACTGGTGTGTAAAACTGGTACGGTCAGCGACCGGTGCGGTTTTACATATTGATATGATATTTGAAATACACAAATTAATATGTACTAATACCAATATCATAATATGCATGTCAACAATATATAACAACAACAACTACAACATCTGCTGCCTTTAAATACACTTTTTCGATTTCTTTTCATTGCAAACTAGATGTTTCTGAATCTTTTCTTCTGACCGGATTGTGATTGAAGCCTGGGTCTCTTTATACGACGATATACTTTTTTCTTTTACCATTGTACCCTGTAATCCAATTTCCATTCTCTTCTATGCAATCACTACCTTTTCATTACTGGATGCATTGTGTGCATTTCAAGACTTCATTAGTTTAGCTTGAAGTGGTAAATTTTCCAATTTATAATGTAACAGATTAACATTTATTATTAGTTTTTATTTTAAATCTACAAAATTTATGCTTCAAATAAAAGATGTATTATTTTACTTTGCAAATTATAAACATATACATTTTATTCAGCATTGTTACAGGACTGCCAAGCCTATGTGCTGTATACACATATATAGTAATTATGCGAGACTTCACGCTGATCATTTGGAGTGAGTGTTATAGAGCTCCATTTCTATTCAAAATTTTGGGAACCCCTGTTCAAACTGCACGTTTCACCGAATCTCCAAGGTAAAAGTTAACAAACAGTATAATTCTGTTCACATCTAAACAAACTGCAGGGCAGGGTCCAGGCAGAACACACCAACCCTGCCCTGTTTATGTCCATACTTAACAAGTGCTACTGCTAAATGTGTTGATTAGCTTGGTGTGTGTCACTGAAATGACCCATAAAAACTGAGACATGATTACATACAACAGCTTGTGAGATACAGTTTGCAGTGTCACTTGCATATAAAGAAATAGATCTGCATTGTTTAGCCGTTTGTCTGCTAAATCTGCAGATATGTCCCAAAAAAGCTTTTGGTTTTCTGAGGGTCTGCAGGTAATTTTCTCAGCTGTGTCTTTCTAACTTGCCTTCCATATCAGACCAAACAGCCAATAGCCTATCAATGTGCACACTGCAGTGTTATTTTGTTGTTCAGAGGCATATACACATTTGTATCTGCACACTAAACACACTGCAGCGCATCCAAAACGCAGCTGCTAGAATTATCACTAGAAGCAGAAAGTATGACCATATAAGCCCTATACTGTCATCCATCCACTGGCTCCCTGTTAAGTACAGAACTGATTTCAAAATTCTCTTAACAAATGGCACTTAAAGACACTTAAAGGCAGGGTACCAGTATATCTGTCAGAGCTGATTAACACTTACACTCCAAATCGCACCCTTCGATCGCAGAATGCAGGCCTTCTTATTGTTCCATGCGTACATAAAAGTATTGGCGCTAAAGCTTTTAGTTACAGAGCCCCTAGTCTACGGAATAGTCTGCCTGAATACGTACATGATGCCGAATCGGTCTCGGTTTTTAAATCCCGACTGAAGACCTACTTTTTTGATTTAGCCTTCCCACGACAGTCTCTGTGGCTCACGGTAATTACTGTACATGCCAATATAACTGGGATATTTTGCTATGGGGCCGCTTGTGTTCGTATTATTTATTAAATCCTCTCTAAAATCTGTCTTTGTGCATGCGTTTACCCGATGCCTGCCTGGGCACCATCTGAGCAGGATGACTCTTAGTGAACCCCCTTGGATGAAGCTTCACCCAAGAGACACCACAAGCCTATTGAAAGTTACCTGGACACCTGTAGCAAAGGAGGACTATATTGTGGTATTTACATCGTAGTGCTAGTTACAGTCAAAGTCTCAACTACCAGTTTATTCTTAATGTTAGCATGCCCAGGAGGGGCTGGGAAGCCAGTCAACCTTGGGCCCCCAGAGGTTTTTTTCTCCACACTGTGGAGTTTTTGGTTCCTCTCCTCCGCTGTTGTCTGGCTTCATTTGTATTTATTCCTACTGCTTATTCTTCAACATCTGCAATTTCTAGTGTAAAGAGCTTTCACGCACATTGTTGTAAAAGGCGCTATATAAAAATAAATTGAATTGATGAGTTTTAATAAAGTGAAAAATACAGCATAAGACGAGCAGCTAACTGGAATGAACCACACTGCTCACCCCTCTTCCTGCACTCTCACACTCCTAATGTTAAATATTGTTGTGCACCCCGAACAAAACTATTTACATTTTACTCATTTAACAGACATCTTTATCCAAATCGAGTTACAATGAATAAAACAATACGTGCATGTCACAAATGAGGTCAAAATAACTCTGTTATAACACAACAGTCTTGTATATTTCCCATTTTGAATTGAACTGAAAAAATTACACTGCCTTCATTCGATAATTAAACATGCTTCGTGCACTCCAGAAGCAGAAACACCCCAGCCAATCACAGCGTTGTGGTTGAGGATGGACTCTGAGGATGGACTGTGCAGGGCCGGTCTGATCCGTCTTTCAGCATTGCAATTGCTGTGTGGGGTGCAGATACTGTGTGGGGGTGCAGATATGCTGGGTTAGTATCTGCCCTTTGTGCTGATACTAACCCAGCATTACTCCTTTCTGAAAGCATGCACACCAACAAGAGAATACCTAGTAAAAATCAAAAAGGGGGCAATACATCAAAACACCAACACATAGTGCAGCCTTCCAAAAATTAAAAACTGGGATCTGTTAAATACGATCTCTCTACAAAGGACCTGAAGAACCAAACACCCCTAAAAGTGACGTCAGCCATAGCTTAAATGCCTGACAACTTGCTTGTCCTCCTGTGTCACCTTATCGTGTTTGCCTTGCTGCTGTTGCAAATGTACTAGTAAATGTTTGCATTATATATATGCGATGCCTGAGAACAGAAGACACAAGCTCTGCTACTGCAAGGATCACGTGCCAGTCATGATGCCTTCCTCTGTGACGACACATGTTCAAAGCCAGGATCAGTATGGAAGTTACGCCTACTGTCCTGCAGTCCATTTGTTAAAGTACATGACCTTGTGACTTGTGAGTCTCAACAGTGAACATCTATGTACCCCTCTATCCCTGAAGATGCAAGCTGCAGTCAAATCTTTACACTTTTGCCAGTTCTGGAGACACACTATTAGCTAATCAATTTGGTGTTCAGCCCAAAAGTCCATCCTCAAAAACATGCATAAATGTGAAATCGAGGCTTTCTGCTATTACAGGGAGTATGACGGTCTTAAAATCCAGACTGCCAGATCGCAGCGTTCAATGGAGAAATGCTCAGTCTATGCAAATCTGTGACCTCAAATGTCTGGCATCAGAGTCTACAGAGCAGAGCAAGTGAGCTGACCGCCGTAAATATAAGTAACTTAAAGTAAATCCGTTTTTCACTTTTTCCCCCCCAGAATTTTTTTTTCCACCCAAAAGGTATAAGCTACAAGACACAAAAATGCCAAATGCTAATGTTTAATAACTGAAGAAAAAACTAGAAAATCCAACTGAACTATACTTGTCAACTTGCTTTGCTGCTCCATTAAAAACCTAAATTTATTCAAACAAATTCAAACACCTCTGTTTTTTTTGTACTTATACACACTGTGTTCTTTATAAAGAAACTACTAAATGATTTGTCATGGTGCTGGACCTAAAGCCATAACTAGCTGCATTATCATCTCCTTATGCAGAAAATCAGTATGTGGTACATTTACATTACCGCATTACAACACTAATAGGTTTACTTCCCTAAACATTTTAAGGGCAACCAAAGTTACAAACAAAAAATTCAAGTAGTTTTTTTTTACTGCAATGCATGCTATCATTCAAAAACAGAGAAGACACAATCTATAGTTATAATACGAACACTTTCTCCAATTCCTCCTTTTAACATACCCACAATGTAACTCCTTATTGTGGAGATGCAGACGCCCAGTAGGTACTTATCTTGCTGGCTGCGAAGGCATTTCTGTTGGAAGTAAACATTCAGGCTCCCTGGCCTCGTCTCTGACTTCCTGCAGGAAACTACACCCCACCCTGTGATCACGGAGCAGAGCCCCAGGCAGACGGGACACTGGGTCCGCGCCACTTCCACATGGAGGAAATGCCACAGTGGATCTTACAGAGTGACACTGAAAAATAACCTCCTCCCTCAGAACCATTCTTCACTTTGCATTTACGCATTTTTATTATTTTACCAAAAGCAGGTTAAACTGAGATTTCAAGTTTAGGTTCACATTTCATGTACTCACACTAACTTTGGCCCAAAATGCTGTTGTGTACAATGTGAAATTTTTAGGCTGGACAAATAAAATGTACCATATTGCGGATACTAGATTGAATTTCAAAACCAAGTGCCAAAAATATACAACCATGCTTTAATATTTAGTGTGGACTGAACCCACCAATTATTCATTTTTCAGAAAGAAGATAATCCTGTGTTTGTGAACAGCTATAAAACTCAAATATAATTTATGAGCTGCACAATTTATACCCCAAGACAAAAAAAAAAAAACCCTGACAAATTCTTGAGCAGGATGCCTTTAAGAAAGTTCATAACCTTTTGTTAAACTAGATAACAAATTTGACCAATCATCACATGCCTGCTAGTTTTCTTTTCAAAACACCAGCAAGAAATATGTATCATTAAAAAGATCAGAAAGGCTGCCAAGAATGTCCTGGCTACATTTCCCCCATGGGGTTTATCAGTCATGGCCTCCTGATAACCCCCATGTGTGAACTGGCTGTATCACTCTGTGCTCCTCACCTTGAGCTGGTGTGTGGTGTGGTCACTTTCAGGTGCACTATGGGTGCCTTGGCATCATACAACCTGGTGGCTTAATGGGTAGAGTATTAGGCTGGGAGGTAGAAGTCTCCTGGTTCAAATCCCAGCCCAGCCAAGTGTGTCCTTGAGCAAGACGCTCAGCGCTAGCTCCCCGGGCGCCATGTATAGTTGCTCACTGATCCCCCCAGGGGGATGGGTTAAATACAGAGGACAAATTCCTTGTATGTGACAAACATACTTGGCCATAAATATGATTTCCCTTCCCCCTTATACAGGAAGATTCTGCACACTGGTGGGGACAGAGGAAGTTCCATTGTAAAAATGCTTTTGTGTCTTGAAAGTGCTATACAAGGGTAATGGGTAATATTATATACACATAGTTTTAGATAACACTGAATACTTAAAGACACACACTCAGTGTCACTCCTGTTGCACACTGTACACACACACTGTTTGCTGCCCTGAGTGCGCACACACACACACACACATACATACACACACACACACTGTTCACTGCCCTGAGTGGACACACACACACTGTTCACTGCCCTGAGTGGACACACACACACTGTTCACTGCCCTGAGTGGACACACACACACTGTTCACTGCCCTGAGTGGACACACACACACACACAGTTTCCCCCTCTTTTCCAGTGTACACTGCATTGGCTCCATCTTACATTCCTGAAATAAACATTGCATTCGGTTTCATTACTTACAGATTTACGTTCATCACTTCATCAGAATAATGTAACTTTAAGTACATCCTGTAAAGTTTTGAACTCAACCTTTCTTCGATGGGTTATAAACAGTTCAAATAATTAATTCAAGAATAAAACATGTTACACAATTTAAATTAGCATTAAAAACAAGTATTGCTACTAGAACAATGCAAAAATGCATTGCCCTCTACTGACATCCTTTTGCCATTACAGTCCACCGAAAGAAATTCTAACTATGAAGTAAGTTTCTAAAAATTTCCAAAATGTTCAAACTGATTTTCCTAAATAAGAGTTTAAAGATCAAAGAAAAAAATGTTAAGGACTGATCAATTTGTCCAAAGTGAGCTTTCTCAGAGCCTTTAGATCTGTGCTAGACAACGTTAGAAAAACAAAGCAACAACCTACATCAGGGTGTTCGCTGCTGCTCCTGAAACACGGGAAAAAGTCGACATTAAAAAGAGGGGAAAAAATTTTCTTTTGAAAATATGACAACTACTTAAAATGCAGATTCCCCTACCATCTGTGTTTGAAGAGAAGCTGGCAAACGAAGGTATGAAACCGTCCAAGTCCCCCCTGCCATCTGTGCCCCTGGTCAAAAAAGTTTGGGAAGCCCTGCTGTAACAGACGTGTCAGTATGGGCACAAAATCCACACCGTTTTCTAAACTACAGTAAACTTCCAGAGACCTCTGGTTAACGTCGCATCCTAAAGCTGCAAAAAACTGTTGGCATTACAAATGGTTTGCTGTTACCATATGAATTTCTTTGCACCGTAAAAACAAAAAGAAAACCTGGGAAGAAAAGCCAAATTCAAGTTACCTCACACAGAACTGCAACAATTTGTAGTGACTGAGTTAAAACGTTATTTTCTTTGATATAAGCAACAGTCTGCAGTTTCTACTATCCATCCATCCTTTATCTAACAGCTGCCTTTTTGCAGGGCCACAGTAGCCTGGGGCCCACCAGACAGCCCAGGGTGCAAGGCAGGTTATACACTGGACAGGGCATCAACCAATCCCAGGACAATAGGTATGAGGCATCAACCAATCACAGGGCAGTAGGTATGGCACCATCCAATCACACGACAGTATGTACAGACCCAGTTTAAAGGCAAAACCTGTCCATAAGGCAGATGCCCTTCCACTCAGCCACTATGTTTACTGACCTGGGCTCTACAAATGTAGCACAACTCTGTATCTTCTATTTTTCACAGAAGCTCACACAAATCTCAGCAGAATCTCTTATGTATACTCTTCATGACACCAGTATGCAAATGTAGTGTAAGATCGATGTCTGCACTCTATATCCGCATGCGTCTCTGGCTGTATAGTAAAAACAAATGTAAGAATAAATATGCAACATTCACCCTCTCTTTTTTGACTGCTAATTTTAAAATCAGTTCATATCTGCTAGTTCAGTGGAACAGCACAATATACAAGGTGTTACTTTCTCTACAAAGCAGCAGAACAATGTAGAAATATGAAAAAAACCTCAAATATAAAGAAATTACCACCTTTCTGTTTCAATTACGTTTTGAGCCTCTGCTTCTGTAATTAGCACTTCAATGTTACTATCCAGTTTCTTCTTTGTCTTTTCCACAGTTCTGCCATTGCTTTGACAAATGACTGCAGTGTGGAACACGACTGTTTTAAAGTGCATGCTGAGAGCCACCTTAGGGAGGAGATGAGGTGAGGCTACAACCATGTGTGCATACACACAATTTTACATTCAGTGCAAATCAAGAAAAAGAGTTACTTTAGGCATAATAGGTTATACATCTTGTACATATATATACAATAGCCAGGTTTTGTATATGTAAAAATTTTATATGAAAACTCCTCTAAAGCTGTATGGATGACACTCAGGTTACTTTGTTTCAATGAAATTCCTCTTTCAAAATTTAAATTGAAAGTTCTTCATACCAAAAAGTTAGTTTACCACAACCATAACATCAGCCAGCCATTTTGAAGCCTTGCTTAAACAAAACACTTATAAGAAAAGTTAATAAGAGCTAATGAGATGTGGGGCTCACCGTGTTGGCGAGCTCCAAATAGTTTGTCCCCAGCGGGGCGGCTCGTGTAGGGGACTGGTTCAGCAGCTTGTGGAGGGCAGCCTGCTGCTCCAGGACGGCTCCTCCCTGCCGCTCCGGGACGGCTCCTCCCTGCCGCTCCGGGACGGCTCCTCCCTGCCGCTCCGGGACGGCTCCTCCCTGCCGCTCCAGGACTTTGTGGAGGTCTGGACTCTGCAGGTCCTGTGCACCCGAGTCATACTCCCAGCTTTCTCTGGCCACTGACAGACCTCCTGCAGAGCACAGACGACACACTCTTAACGGCCACACACAGACACGTCTACCGGTGCATATTCAGTTAAAATTAAAGCATAATAAAAACATAGTGTGCATAAAAAGGCACAATTTGAGTGGCTTTTTTGACTTGTTGCATATCCAGTTCTGTAGGTGTGCATTCAGGAAGGGGGGAGTTTCATAATAAACACATACAAAAGAAGTGCGGAAATCTCTGTGACTCTGAAATAGCCCTAAACTGTTCCTGACTGCCATCTAGTAACGAGTGCTGGAACTGATCCACATTTACCCACTATAATGCTTGTGTTTTCTGCTTCGTCTTGGTTACGTTTCACTTTCAGTTCCAGCAGTAGCTCCCCCTTTTACAGCTATAACAGCTTCCAGTCTTCTGAAACACTTTCCATGAGATTTTGGATTGTGTCTATGGGAATTTGTGCTCATTCAGCCAAAAAGCATTCGTGAGGTCAGGTACTGATGTTCGATGGGAGGACCTGACTCACAACTGGCATTCCAACTAATCCGAAAGGTGTTCAGTAAGGGCTTTGTGCAGGCCACTCGAGCTCCTGGCTTTGTGCAGGCCACTCGAACTCCTGGCTTTGTGCAGGCCACTCGAGCTCCTGGCTTTGTGGACAGGGGCACAGTCATGTTGGAACAGAAGAGGGCCTTCCCCAAACTATCGTCACAAAGGTGACAGCGCACCGTCGCCTGAAACGTCTTTTTATTCTGCAGCTTTAACAGCGCCCTTCACTCCCACCAAGGAGCCTGGACCAAACCCTCATTCACACAACTTCACAGCAGGCGTTACACACTCTTGAAGGTAGCATTTCATTGCCATCTACCAAACCCAGATGCATCAACTGGACTGTCGAATAGTGAAGCACAATTCATCACTCCAGAAAATGCGTTTCCATAGCTGCAGAGTCCCATGGCAGCATGCTTTACAAGCCTTTAACTAAAAGCCAGGCATTGCACAAACTGATCATAGGCTAGTACCAGTGTGTACCAGTTTGGCCATGGAGACCCATTTCGTAAAGCTCCTGATGCACTGCTCCTGCACTGGTGCGCTTCCAGAAGCAGTTTGGAAATCCGTAAAAAGTGACGACGGAGGATGGCTCGTTTTTACATGCTACATTCTTCAGTACTTGGCAGCCCTATTCAGTGGGTTTGTGTGGTCTGCCACTTTGTGGCTGGACTGTTGATGCTTCTAGATGTTTCTACTTCACTATAACAGCATTTACAGTCAACCTGGGCAGTTCTTTTAGCATTTGTGGCAAAGGTAACATCTCCATTCTACTGGCAATGTTTTTCAATGGAGATTGCATAGCTATGTGCTTGATTTTATGCAGCTAATTAACAATGGATGTGACAGAAACACTTAAACTCATCCTTGGCCATACAGTAGCCCCCCCCCATCCACAAGTAAGGGGATGTGTTCCATGGCTCCCCACAGATTAGTGAAATCCACTCACAATGCCAAACCCAATGTTTTTTCCTATACATACATACCCTAGTTTAAATTCTAAATTTAATTAGAAAATTCAATTACAATTAGAATGAGTAACAATAATAAATAATAAAATGGGACAATTGTAACAACATACTGTAACAAAACGTATGCGAATGTGGTCCCCCTCCCTCCCTCTATGTTATTGTACTGTTCTTACCATAGATCTTAGCAAGTTAGGAATATCACTTTTCTCTCTTTTCTTATTAAGTCCAGAACTTTTACTTTTTCACTTACAGGAAGCACTTTACAGCTTCTCTTTGACATACCTGAACTGCCAGGATCACTACACCTGTGCTTTGGGGTCATTATTAAGTACTGTACTGCTCAGTGACTAACAGACAGGTAGTGTGTACAGAGTGGGATGGTGTGAGATCACTTTGAACACACTGGTACTCCATTATGTCACAGATTCTTTTTTTAGTGGTGGAAACCTGCCTGTTTCTTTATGTATGTATATTCCGTTCATCAGAACCAAATGACCAGTCATAAACATGTCTGATATCAATTGTTACTACCAGGTTTTCAATCCCTGATACAACCAATCCAGAACACATCGTCTCTAAAGCAACAATGAAACAACATTCCTAAACTCTGATCAGAGCTACTGTATAAAGGCTCCATGTCGTATTCAAAACCATCATCTATTAAGACCGGCCTGGTGGCTCAATGGGCAGAACATCAGGCTGGGATGCAGAAGTCTCCCAGTCCCTGGTTTAAATCCCAGCCCATCCACCTGGTGTGTCCTTGAGCAAGACACCTAGCGCCAGCTCATTTTATTATGAGATGACAAATATATGAAATGCTTTTATCCAAAGCGACTTACTAATTAGTCATTTAGCAGAAATTGTAAGAACAATATAATAGTAAAGAAGAACAATTATTTGCACTTTGTGTCTATCTGCAAAATTTATGGATGTTTGTAGTCCATGAAAACAAATACTGACAGGATAATACTGTTACACTGACTGGACAATATAATCAGAAATTAACCATACGAGAATTTCATTATTCTTTCTGAAGAAAAAGTTTCATAATTTTCAATATTCAACATTTAAAATATAATTTCTAAAACAACTGAATACTGCATGGTTCGGATTACCTTTGCATGCCATCACTCACCCAAGCTGTTTTCACTGCTTGCAGGCCAAGATGCAGCAGGTTCCTGAAGCTGCTTTCTGTCCATGTCACCCAGCCTCATTGACAGTTGGCCCTCCTCCTTACGGATCTCGCTGAGCAGCCTCATGCGACAGCGAGCGAAGTCCTCAAAGGAAATCCTGCCCTGCTCATCTGCACCCAGCTGCTCCATGATCTCTGCCACCGCGTCCTCCATGTTCAGCTGGCGACACACCATTAGCAGGTCGTTGCTGTAAGAACATCATTTTTAGAAAGAGATTATTTATATAATTTCTTCTATGTGAAATACACCAGGGATGCAACTATTGATTATTTTTATACTCGAATAGTTATTATTTTTGCAAGTGACTGGATAAAACAGGCATTTAATTAGAGTTCTTCCAAATATGCACTCCAGGTATAATGTTCACTTTCTTCATACTTGTTTTCATTTCATAGCACCAGTTCATTGCTACTCAATATAATTAAAAATAATCCACTTTTAATGTTGTGTGTGGCTCATATTTTCCAACCATTATTTTTCTTCTTGCCCCTTTAGCCCAGCTGGGTACTAAAACGTGATTTTTGCCTATTTCAGGTTCATTGGGATGTTTGGCTCACACTCCACAAGTTGCCTCTTTCCCTTCTTTCTGTGGTCCCAGCTGTACCAGAGTCAGTTCCCCTCCGGCCTGACAAAGCTGCTCTGCTTATTTATGTATCCGCTGGTAACAGTAAGCTGTAAGTGTTGGTGACAGCTCCACTTTACCCCGTGCAGTGGGAAGCCTGTATGATGTTCCGTGTATCCTGCATCTTCATTATTATAAAAACCTCTACAACATCTTCACTTTTATCCACAGATTCATTATAGGGTTTGAAGAAAGAAAACCTTTGAAACCTGGTCTGTTTCATTTATAAACTGTCAGGCTCTAGCGCACATACCATGTTGATCATTCACAAGTTAAAAGAAAATGGAAGTACATGAATTAGAGACGTCAGCAGGTTAGTGGATTAACAGTGATCCACCGAACAACAAATGCCCACGTTTTCCCTAAAAATATTTTTCAGGCACGGTGGCTAGAGGATGACAGACGTTTTATACACATGCTAAAATTTTTGGTTATTTATTTCTCGCTTAACACAAGATTTTTGTTTGGTAATTTTCATGTAAAAGTCAAGTAAAACAAGCAGAGTATTAATAAGATTTATTACTCCCAATTACTTCACAAAGTTAGAACTATATTTAATAAAAATAAATAAAAATATATACATAAAAAGATAAAATTCACATAATGACAAATCAAATAAAACTAGAATAAACTCAAGTTGCTGCAAAACTGCAATTTGAACTGCTCAGCAATTTGAAACAAACTGCACATTTTCTCATTGTGGACACAGCAAGCGTGTGTCTCAGCGCTGCACTTTTTTTTTTCCCCCAACACTGAGAAAAATTTCACTATGGCATCATCATAAGAAAATCCAGTGAAGATAACACTTCATTTCCGTAAACCTCAGTGTACATGTAAAATCCATTAAAAGCGTTATTCTGGGGTCACAGTAAAATTCCTCATAACTGGCACCCATGGGAGCAAAGCATTGCCAGTAATGTGAATTTACACGTTGCATGATATCCTTGTAAAATTTCATACATGTATCCTGAACTGTCAACTCACATTAATTTGTTACCAATAAATTATTATTGTTCACCTGTTTATTACCAAATAATTTCTAACATCTTAAACCGAATATTATCCTATGCACACCTAACTTCGATAGTCGTGTGAAGAGTGCTTAAATCCATACATCGATACAGCAGATCTCACACACACACACACACACACACACACACACACACACACACACACACACACACACACACACACACACACAC
>JABJVR010005815.1:0-13124 GCA_025773905.1 Chitala chitala | reverse complement strand
TATAAATAGCACAAAATAAGTCCTCCTTTGCTCCTGGTGCTGAAGCCGATCTCATAGGCCTTTGGTGTCCCTCTGGCAGAGCTTCATCCAAGCCGATACGTTTGGAGTCAGCTGCTCTACGAAGGCATCCCGCTCAAATGGTGCCCAGGCGGGCACCGAGTAACCACATGCAATATTGTCAATATATGATATTTGGGAGAATGGATATAAAATTTATTATGGTTTTATTTGGTTTCATTTTAATTACATAATTGTTTTTGTTTACTGAAATTGCCATATGCCAACCAATTTAAAGAACCATTAGAAAGAAATAAATATTATTAGATATATGAGATATATGAATATAGGTATAAAACATTGTTGCTGAGCAGGACTCCCAGGGGATGCCCATTTCCAGTGTGCTGCCACCTGGCTCTTTTGTTTTATTTAAGTATTTTATGTATTGACATTTCCCACTGCAGTCATGTTAACGCAAACTCAATGTTATTTTTTGACTGATTTCATAATTTCAAAAGACTCCCAAATAAAAATGTCTTGTGAAGAGCTGTAGGCTTAAAAAGTACCAAGTGACTACAATCATTTTGCACAAAATGAAACATAAAAGAATTAAAACTTCAGTTTATTAGTTTTCTGTTGACCACCTTTGAGTCACTTATGCATGAAGTAACAGTGTATGTTCTCAAAGGAATAGAAGGAACAGTATACCCACCTGCCCAGACACCACTACACCACTGGAGTAGAAGGAACAGTGTACCCACCTGCCCAGACACCACTACACCACTGGAGTAGAAGGAACAGTGTACCCACCTGCCCAGATACCACTACACCACTGGAGTAGAAGGAACAGTGTACCCACCTGCCCAGACACCACTACACCACTGGAGTAGAAGGAACAGTGTACCCACCTACCCAGACACCACTACACCACTGGAGTAAAAGGAACAGTGTACCCACCTGCCCAGACACCACTACACCACTGGAGTAAAAGGAACAGTGTACCCACCTGCCCAGACACCACTACACCACTGTTGGTCCCCATTACAAGGCTACTGTTGATTTTGTGTTTCAGTCCCCAGTATTCTTGTTAATTTTCATTTGTTTATAATCTTTTAGTAGATAGAGATGATCTACTGTCCTTTACCTGCAGCATCTCTGTTCATTGTTCTATACATTTATTTAACCAAGGGTTCTCACTTGTTGTTCTAACAGGTCAACCAGCAATGTTTAAAATTCCTAGTACTGTATGTGTATGGAGTGTATATTCAACTTTGCAGTGGCATTGTCATTAAAACGTGTCATTCCAAACCATTCGGACTGTTCTTGCTCGAGGCTTGTTGTTGCCCCTGGAATCAGACAGACTGTATCCCATTGACAAACTGTTCAGTCCAGGCTTCACCATGTACAAGAGCAGCTCTGCTGTTAAAAAGGTCTTTCTGTCACGGTGGACATGCTAATGAGGAAAATGCCTCTTCTGAGTTTTTTCAACATGTACCCTTTGAGCCCTTTGAACTTTTTAACTAAATGCCACCAGCACTGGAAGATGTTCTCTTAGATTCCCTGCTCTGACAGGGAGAATGTAAATTGGTAAATAAATGATATTTAACAGAGTTTTAGTGTACATGTTCAGGTCAGCATCTCTAAGTGGATAGACTGGTATAATGCTACTGGTAGCAAAAAGTGAAATATAGAAAAATTGTGTTACCATTTTTAGGGATAAATGCAAGCTTTTGAGTTTTCAGATGTTTCAACATTTTAATAAAAAAAAGCAAAAGAAATGCACAATTTAGCAACTGTTTGTTTTTCTCTAGTAGTATATAACTCTGCAAATAATGTTAGTTCATTAAATTTATTCCCAGTGACAGTTTGTTATAAATTGGTCTCAATCAACACCTTTCATAAATGATTCAAAAGGTCTGCAGCTGGTCTGTGTAATTACCACTCCAAGTTCTACAGTTAAAAAGCACAATCTAATCTTTAGGCTAAGCCCACACTTTTCATTGCTTTTGACTAAAGCTGACAAGGAGTTTATTTCCAGATGGTTTCAAGATGCAAAATAACGTAATCTTTCAAGGGAAATATCTCCTCCTTAATGTTTGTAGAAATAGATCCTCACTAGGCCCCTTTGTCACAAGTCCAGGCATGTTACAAGTGTGAAGAAGATCTGCCAGTGGTCTTAGCAAAAGGTGGGCTTTTGACAGCAGCTGTTAGAACAACAGCCAAAATTATAATAAGAGGAGGGAGCCAAATCATTCTTCCTGCTGCATGGATACACTTAATCTCCTTTTATTCACCTTTGAAAAACCAGGTCAATGACATCTTAATGGCAAATATAGACATGCACAAATCAGAACTCTGTATTTTAAATCTACTGTAGTGCTGAGGTAGTTTTAGTAAGAGCATTAATGTATATATTAATGCTAATGATAATAGCTACACTATTGTGTTATAAATTAGACTACCTCTCCTCCATGAGTTCAGTTAGCTACTTAAAGCCTTGTAGCTTCCAGAGATATATTTCAAAACAATTACCTAAAATAAGTCTTGGAAAGAAAAAGAAACCCTACGATTCTCATTGTTTCCACAGCTTTTGGGCAAGGGTATGGCACATTAACATAATTGTTATAAGATGACAGTCAACCATTCACATATTGTGCACAGATGTGCTAATTTCCTAATGAGCAAGTACTGAAAGTGTGAATACAGACTGGTAATGTCAGAATGACACTGCTTATTTATTACCTGACTATACTGTATTTACCTGTTTGGTTGAAGTAATTTGTGTCAGTGAGTTTATGTTGTGCTGATAAAAAATTAAAATCTTCTCTAAGCTGCATGCTTATTTTGTAATTATTTAATGTTATTTCTGTGGCTATCACCTTGGACCTGTTACTAATAATATTTTTTATGCAGATATGCATAAAAGAAAAACAAATAAATATGGTAAATGTCAGCATTCTAACATAAATTATAGGAGTCTGCTGTGTTTTTAAATACTGTCACAAGGTTTGTGACAGGTGGATCTTTTTAGCAGAGACTGACCTGCTTTAAGGTGCATTAAGCACCATGTGAAGGTCCAAACAGCCTAAGAAGGCTGTCTCTGAGCAGGGCCAGTAGCTAGGTCAGATTTCTGCTTACGTCCACAGCAGGACCATCCTGTTTATGTTCCACAGCAGGACCCTCCTGTCTATGTTCCACAGCAGGACCCTCCTATCTGTGTTCCACAGCAGGGCCATCCTGTCTATGTTCCACAGCAGGACCATCCTGTCTATGTTTCACAGCAGGACCATCCTGTCTATGTTCCACAGCAGGACCATCCTGTTTATGTTCCACAGCAGGACCCTCCTATCTGTGTTCCACAGCAGGACCATCCTGTCTATGTTCCACAGCAGGACCATCCTGTCTATGTTTCACAGCAGGACCCTCCTGTCTATGTTTCACAGCAGGACCATCCTGTTTATGTTCCACAGCAGGACCCTCCTGTCTACACTCCTTCCCCAGTGGGCTGCACCCAAGCTGAAAAGCAGCAAATGTCAAGGGTTTAACCATGCACTTTATTTTACCATGTTCTCACAGGAGAAAGGCTTTGAGAAGTACTGCTTTTGACCTGATGATGACCTGTGACCCTTCTAAGGAGTCCATCCTCCAACCTTTTGTTGCCTCTTGTTGTTGTCTCTTGTTGTTGTCATTGCCTAAGACTGATTTTTCTGGTATATGGAGTTTTGCCTGGCTTAAAGACTCATACCTCTGGACTCACTAGCATATAGTTGTAAAATAAAATTGCATCTTTATGATTGGAGTTGCCTGTGTCAGAGGTCCAACATTTTCCAAGCAGCTCATTCTATGTGGGGTCAGGGAGGGGCCTGGAGCCTATTCCAGGTAGCTTAGGGTACAAGGTGTGGGACACTCTGTATGGATGCCAACCCATCACAGGGCACAATTGCACACACATCCAGTCACATGTTACGGACAATTTGAAAACACCAATTAGTCTACAATGCATGTTTGTACTGAGGGAGGAAATTTCTCCAAAAGTATTTGTAAAAAGCCTACAAAGCACAAGCAGAACACACAAGCTCCACAAACACAGGGTGGAGGCAGGATTCAAGCCCCCAATGCTGGAGAAGTGAAGCAGTAGAGAGAACCACTAAGCCACTGTGCCCCCCTCAACATATGTGGCCCTGTCATTTCTCCCTAATATCTTCAGGGTTTCAAACTTAATCTCATGTCATTGTGTGACCATGTATGAAGAAACACCATTAGAGTAAATTGGCCACTGTGCACAGCATTTTGTCAAGTCCATGGGAATAATGTATATTTGGGATTAGTTTGTTAGCATGTTTAAACTGGATAAAAATTGGCTTTGGATCCATATTGTCCAATGCAAATTCACACACATAGAAACACAGTTTTAAAGTGCAGTTTATTATTAGAACATTTAAGGACTCCATCAGTGTATAGTAGTGAAAACATTATGACAGAAAGCAGCGCTTGTAGTTCATCTGTATGTGATTATAAAATTGATTTAATTAGACATGGGTTTATGGTCATTGTGGGGTAGTTTATTTCGGCTTTTATCTGTTGCTTGAGTCTGTTATACACAGAGTAAGTTGTTAATGGATGAATTGTCAGGCTGGAAGGAATGTGGAGATAGTTCTAATTGAAGTGGGTGGAACAACAGCTGTCAGTCTCATTTCTGAGTGGTTTTCATTGGCTTTCAGATGCCTCAAAATAGCCAGGAATTAAGCATCACTAACTCAAGGCTATTTCAATTAAATCAAACTAGTATATTTAGGATGTGTGTCAGCTTCATAACAATGCAGTTATGGATCAGTACCTTATTAACTGAATGAAAAACATGACACCAAAGAAAAGACACAGTACAGCAATTAATAACTTGTGTATAAAAAAGTCATATTTCACAAATGTTGGTCAAATGTACTACTTACATGATGTATTTCATTCAGAGGAACTCTGTCAAAGGAAAACTCTGAAGCTGTAAAATAGTTTTTATTAGTCTGATTCAGTCGCCTCAAGCACATTTTTTTATTTTTTTTAAGGTTTAATCTTACAATCACATGGACTGAAGAAAAAACAATATAACTTGCACAGCTATCATGGAGGGGTCCTAAAACCAAAAAAGATTTGTGACCACGAGACGGGTCCATTTTCATATTCAGAGTCATGTCAAGAGACATTAGAAAGCATTAAGTAAGTCAGAGGAGTTGTTGTCAGTCAGTGTGAAGACCCTGTTCACATGCTGTGCCACCACTCTGACAGTCTGCTGTTCTTCAGGAGCCACCGCAGCATCATACATACCTTGTTCTATGAGAAAATTAAGAAATGTCAGATAGCTTATTGCTGAGCTCTTATTGCTGCTGTTGCAAGGAACAACAGTTAAAACCCAGGAAACTTGTTCTGGCCATGCCCTGAATGGTCACCGATTGCTTTGTGTGTGAGTCTGTCTTTAAAGGTTTTCATTTAACAAAGCAGAGGAAGAGTTCTGCTTTTCCCATATCTTTATGGGCTGAACAAAAAGCACATGCTAGTCCTCACTGAAGCCCTGTACACTGTGGCAGCTTCATGACATTGCAATCACATGCCCCATGACTCACCACTGAGAGTACCACACTAATATGTTTAGACTGTTTTGACAAGATGCAAAGTTGTCTCATCCTGTCTTATAGTTCCTCAAATATGCTTTTTTTAACCAAACATAAAGGACTTTGTCAAACAACTAAAACCTAAACCACTGGCACAAAAAAGGTTTGTATCTAGGCCATATTTTTAACAGGAGACCTGCCAGAATGTTCCAGGTTAGAAAAGCAAGTCCTAAATTCTCATGCTGGGCTGAACCCCTGCTGTTGTTGGAGCAGAGCATCAGCTGATGTGGTGTCTCACAATGGGAGTAGGGCAATTTCAGTACAAGCAGGTGACAGCAGGACAGTTTACAGATCTCAGCATTAGACAGAACCCTATAATGTTAACGCTCCCTATGTGTCCCATCGATAAGGGAAAAAGTGTAACTGCCCATCTGTCTTGAAATGCTTGAGAATAATGACCCACAGTATGAGCATTCCTCCATCCATCCACCCATTTTCCATATTGCTTATCCCATGAAGGGTCACTGGACTTATTTAAAAAGCAGGATGAAATAAAAATATCTTGAGCAAACAAATTCAATTAAAAAAACTGTCAAAAAAACAGGCAAAAATTCCAAAAATCATAAAATCAGTCCATGGTGAAGACTATGAGGAGGATGGGGGAGAATGGAAATGGTAAATTAAAATGGGGTGTGGTTGTAGAATGGGTGGGCATGTTGCTGGGTTGCATAGGTGGAGCATTAGTATGTGCTGCTGTTTGAAAACATGGGCTTATAGAACAGCAAGGTATAGCTCAGCATGAGACAATTCACTGTAGAATAATTAATCATAAAACAGTTCAGTACAGTGTAAAACAGCCCAGTACAGTACACAACCTCTTTGTTCCGGCACAAAACAGTCATTAATGTGGCTAGATTAACAAATCCTTTCAGAATTGTAATTTACTAAGGTGTATATTTTTCATCATTAAATTACTGAAAAATTTCCCACCCCATCCAGCCACACCTTCCCTCTGACTTACGAACATGTCCTCACCTCCACCTGCTCCCAAATACCCCTCTGTTATTTAACTCCTGACATGGTTCCCTGAGACAATGTATTATCACTTGTGGGCAACAAGTACTGAGTGTACAGGCTCATTTACCCTGAGTCTTTTGTTCTTCTCCTTGTTGGTTCCACCCCTTCTCACTGCCTTACCTGCCCTCACCCTCCTGCATGCTCCTTGTGTTGTCCTTGTTCCGGATCACCTACACTGGATTGCTGAACCATTGCCTGGCTTCTGGTTTATGATATTTAGGTTTGCAACTTGGACCTTGTGCTGATCATTAATAAAGACTCTCAATCTGTGATTGGGTCCAACTGCCTCTAGTTATCCTGTATTAAAAAAACTTTTGCTGTTGATTTATTTTTTTTCCACAGTGGTGTAGTGGTTAGCACTATTGCCTCACACTTCAAGACCTGGGGTTCAATCCCTGCCTTAGGTCTGTGTGTGTGGAGGCTGCATGTTCTCCTTGTGCTTGGTGGGTTTTTTTCCAGGTTCTCTGGTTTCCTCCCACAGTCCAAAGAGATGTGGGTTAGGTTGATTGGTATCTCCAAATTGCCCATAGTGTGTGTATGCCCGGTGGTGGGTTGGTGCCCTGCCATGGGTATTCCGTGCCCTATGTGTTCTGGGATGGGCTCCTGCAACCCTTAACAGGATTACGTAGTATAGAAGATGGCTGACTGTTTTTATCTGATGCCATGTGCTTCAATCTGTAATTGTCAAGTGTGTTTATAAATATTTAGTCTTTACAAAGTCATTCCTGTACCTTCAATACTTCAGTAATTATTTTTAAAGTTTAATGTGGTTGCTAGATGTAATGATTTTGGAGATAGTTGAGGTCTGAATGCAGCAAAGAGAGGTTTATTACGGGAACAGGCAGGGCTACACCAGGAAGCTCACAACAACGCATATACTACAAACAGTACCAATGCACAGTTACACCAACAAGGCTTGAAAGCTACATCTACTCTCTACAATTACCACCAAGGGACTAACAGAAAGACAGGTTTTAAACAGGGGAGAAAATGAAGGATGAAAAGGTGCAAACACTAACAGAATTAACCCATAAGAGGAATGCAAGAGGAAAAGTCTAGAAAAGCACAGAAACAGGGAAAAGGTGACATCCAGTGGACTGCTAAGGAAATGACAGGCACAGGGCTTGACACTAGACAATTTGCAACACAAAAACATTTGATAGACAGGCCTTTTGCATGAAAACTGGCTAATATTTTTTGTCCCTAGAATGATTCAGACATGAAAGATCTATCAAACATTGTATTGGAATCAGATTCTAATTAAAAATGTTCAGTTTATCCCCCAAGCTCAGGTTTCAATAAAGCCTTTACTCACTGATAAGAAAGGCTTTAATTATGCTGATTCATATGAAACAGCTGTTCCTCTTTCCCAAAACTCTCTATACATTTTTAATTTGATTGTTAAATTTGTTGAGTGAACCATAGTGAACACACAAAAATTAATTCATTTTGGTTCCTCCTTTTAAATACTGTTGTTTTATATTAAAACATATACGGTTACTCAATTTAATGGAAATTGAATTGTTTGATAGGCAGGGAGTGTTAATGATTTTGGGTTTTTGCCAAGGCTCAGTATAAAGCTATCAAAGCAGATAGAACCAAGTAGAGGGGCAGAAAGCAACTAGGCAACCTGGGAGGGAGAAAATGAGGACTGCTGGGGGAGGGTGGATGAACAGGGGTAGTGGTGCAAAACACAAGAGAATCACTAAGAATAAACAGGAACTGTTATGCAACAATAGCCACCAGAGACAAACACAAGAGTGGGCTCCAAATGAAGAGAAACAGGCATGTGTGGAGGAAGATGGTTGGCTGCCATGTCGGAAAGGTAAGGCAGCAGGGCAGCGGGATGCTCCAGGGAGGTCACAGGGAGCAAGGACAGGAGGAGTTTGATAACCTACCTCAGCTAGATGGGAAACAAGGGCAAGATGAAAAGGGAGCAGGTGATTATGTAAGGAACAAGAGGAGGCAGTAGTCAGGGAGCAAAGAGGCCGTATTCCTCTTTGAGAAGCTGAGGAGCCCGTGTGAGCTCAGCATAATCTGCCTCTTAGTGATTGTGCTTTTGACAGGGGTGCTTTTAACCTAATTAAGCGCTCTCTTGTTTCAGAGGAGGGAGAGAGCATGTAGCACAAGGACCAGGTGACCTACTGGGCAAATGATGACCGGTGCACAGGTCTCTGTTCACTGCCCTGAGCCTGTCAGTGGACCAAGGGCACTGGCAGCTCTCTGGAGTGCGCTTGCCCTGACCTTGGGAGTTCCTTGCATGTCCCACAGGGAGCAGCTGTCACAGGGCTCACTCAAGATGTGTGACTGTAGGCCTTTTCTGAAGTCACCTCACTTCAAAGGCAGTGTGAAGGCCGTGGCTTCAATGTCATACCACAGTTCTTCCTTTAATGGCTGCAGAAATACAAAAGACTTCTTCTTAATCCATTCAACCCTGAGAGGAGAGAAGAGTTGCAGAAGGCCAGAATGCTGGTACAATGACCTCTTCAGCAACATCAACCACACCCCACCCTTTAGGGCTGGTGGTTCAATTCTGGATTAAAACAGAGAAGAAAAATGTAGACGCAACATTTAATGTTATTTGCATTCCTAAAGTGTTATAGTAATATATGAAAATAAAGAAAACCTCTTTATTCACGTTTCAAAATCCAGACAAAGACCTGTGTTGGCACAATTATTCCCGCGAATGAGAGTTTGATAGTTGTAACTGCCTTTTATGTCTTTTGTCTATTTTACTTGATTGTCTGTTTACTGGGACTGTCAATGTTAAAGCAGTGTGAATAAAATTAAAATATATCTCTGACATACCTGAAAGCAAAATATAATATGCTGAAACAAACTCAAATAGATGGTATCAATACCATAATGCCACTAAAAACTAAAAAAAGAACTTTTGTCCATATCAGTGCTCTGGCTTCCTCTATAAAGAATGACACAAATAACTCTCATCCTCCAGAGATCACGTATGTCCCAGCACTGTGTGTTTTCCTGCAACATGTATGCCACTGCATCACATGTGCCTACTCTCTGTGTATCCCTGCACCATGTGTATTTTGCATCATGTACATCCCTGCACCGTGTGTATTCTGTACCATGTATGAACCAACACTGTGTATTTCTGCACCGTTTGTCCGTGCACCATGTGTATTCTGCATCATGTATGTTCCTACAATGTGTGTATGTACAATCTCTGTGACGTGTCCTGTGTCCTTTGCAATCTTTTATAATTCCCAGAACTACAGCAGTAATCTCACAGTTCCACATTGCAGTAATATCTGAGTTACACATTGCAGTAATATCACAGATACACATTGCAGTAATCTCACAGATACACTTTGGAGTAATTTTACGCTTACACTTTGCAGTAATCTCACAGTTACGTTACAGTAATCCCAAAATTACACTTTGTCGTTCCCTGCTGTCAATTTTCTTTCTGTATTTGACATCTGATTATGAACACATTTAGACAGTTTGATTACATGGTAACTAAAATTTAAAGTTTAACAAAAAAAATGTGTTTCTATACTTAGTTATATATCTTGAAACATGAAGCTCTGGAAAAAAAGTGTGTTCCTTGTATGGAATTAGTAATGGTAAAACAGAATTTATACTTCTATACTAATCAGAACATCACTGGTTGCCAATATAAAGTTCAATTAGTCAACTAGTGGAGAATGTGTAATTTAGCAGTATGTAAGATGATGTAGAAGGGTAAAACCCATATAGTAGAAACCCATGGTTTCCAGCACAAGACTTGAGTAGTCCCCTGAGTGTAGGACTCGGGTCTTTAACTGACTAGGCTAATCGTCTTGTCTGTATGCTCTGTGCAGGCTGGGGTTGTGTGGGTTTCAATTCTGGCACAAGTGTCCCTCTGGTACTGACAGCCAAGTTTTTTGACTTGGAGGAACAGACAAGTAGTTGATGATGACAATTTTCTCAAACCTTACTGTGTACAACAATACAGTTGTCTTTTAAATGATATTATTTAATAATTTGCAGTCATGCTGTACTGTGCTCCTCTCAGATAAGTCATAACAGTCACAAATTTTCACGGATGATGACAAAAAAAAAAAAACAGCCAAATGGATTCACTGAAGAGTCATCATGGGAGACTACAAAGTAGGATGCAGTCGTGTCCAGTTGTGTCCCAGCTTGGTCTTTCACACTTAACAGATGGTCGGGTTTGTTCTGCATATCATCAGAATTTGAGTCAAAATCAATTCTATCCTCGTCAAGCTGGTGTAGCAGAACTTGGCTATGCTTAGTAATAACTGTTATTAAATACCAGAGATCACATTGTTCTTTGTATTGGAATCTGTTAATCTTTTTAATGATGGCATAGTCATTGCATACTGAAATGCAGATCTGTTTATCTGAAGATTGAAAGTATTGGAATTATATATCAGCATAAGAATACAAAACACAGTCTGTTCAATGGTCATGCTGCTCTTAAATCATGGTGTCTGTTTGTGATTAACAGATTACTCTTTGTGGGTAATGCACTTTTGCCCTGGGACCACTTTAAAAAACCCTGTCATGGAACAGAAAAATTGTAGATACATACACTGGGTATCTGAGTGCCTTAGACACAATAAACCCTTAAACTTGCTTAGTTTTCAGTGCCAGTTACAATCCAAGCCATAGTAGTGTTGCTGAGGCTGCCTCAGATGATCTGAGATCACCTCACATCAACCTACCATTCAGGAGTTTGTCACATCCAGCCAATATTCTATTTTAAACTATTATTAAGCCTCAAGCCAATTGAACTGCAGATGGCTCTGTAATGAAGCCACAAGCATCAAAGGCTGGAATTAATTAGAAAAAAATGTGCTGAGAACAGGAAATCAGGAATGAAGTTGGAGCAACGACTATGGCATCATCTATAAGAAGGAAAAGTGAAACAAACACATCTTGGGGAAAGGAGGCGTCTCTAAGTGTGAACTAAAACAGAATCACTACTTCTGTGAGCACACAGCCTGCCATCAGTGGTGAGCGAGGTCGGGCCAATGCAAGATTAGACATGAGGCTTAAGGGAACATTTGTAGGGGATTTTTGTGCCGGATAAAGCCCAATCTGTCCATTAACTAATTGTAACACTCCACCACACATGTGTGTTGAAATAGCAAACATGTGGACATTGAGAGCGTCTAAATTTATCCCTGGATTTGAGGAATCTGCCAGAACGCTTTGTGTAAGCTGGCCTGAGGGATGACACTCCCTCTGGGGCAGTGAAAGGGGCAGCTTTTTAACATCATCACTTCAGCAATGTGGATTTTACTGCCAGTATTCAGTTATTCCTCTGCTGTTTTAACATGGTTATATTTAAATATAGAACATCTCTCAGTCCAGTAACATGTGGGCAATCAGGAGGGGGGAGTGCTCAGTCCTGATTCAGACCCAACAGATGTTCATGCCAGGACCACTTCTGGTCTGGGCCAGCAGCTGCCAAGCACGAGTGGTCTCTAGCCCTTCCTCCAGGCTCTGGGAATCAGCCACAGCAGAAAGAAACAAAGCTTTCAGCTAGTACCCATCCCATGGTTCTACATCAAAACTGCATTAATCTCTGTACACTGCATCCAATGACATGCAGTTTCAATGATAACATCAATTACATGCTTGTCGCCAGTGTGGCATTGACTCACTATGTCCTGCAATTCATAGTTCTATATTTATTGGCCACACAGTGCATAGCTACCAAACAGCACAGAGGCAGATTAGCAACAGACTGCGATGCTCCTTTAACAGAACATCATTATCCTTTAGATACTCATTCTAAGCATGCAAGATTGTATTACTGTTAGGTGGGTTACGATAATATTAGCCCAGGTTAGTGTTCAACAATGGTACAGACCAAGTCAGCTCCCAACCCTCCTGACATTAAAAAGTTTGGATATTGCTAAACAATTGGTAGGGTCAATTTGGCAGTCTCACAACATTGGTTGGGACATTCCTTACCATCCACACCCAAATCTACACCCTTGTATTAACCACACAATGAGTAACATGGTTAATAATGAATAATACAATCCATCACTGCAGCACTTTGGATTGTCTTCTACAGAATCATCGAAAGGGTGTTCTTAGGGAGCTGCAGTGGTGCAGGCTGGATAGAAGGCCGAGTGCAAGGGAGCTGCAGTGGTGCAGGCTGGATAGAAGGCCAAGTGTAAGGGAGCTGCAGTGGTACAGGCTGGATAGAAGGCCGAGTGTAAGGGAGCTGCAGTGGTGCAGGCTGGGTAGAAGGCCAAGTATAAGGGAGCTACAGTGGTGCAGGCTGGATAGAAGGCCGAGTGTAAGGGAGCTGCAGTGGTGCAGGCTGGATAGAAGACCGAGTGTAAGGGAGCTGCAGTGGTGCAGGCTGGATAGAAGGCCGAGTGTAAGGGAGCTGCAGTGGTACAGGCTGGATAGAAGGCCGAGTGTAAGGGAGCTGCAGTGGTGCAGGCTGGGTAG
>JABJVR010005814.1:0-13125 GCA_025773905.1 Chitala chitala | reverse complement strand
TTTGCTAGGATGTATGTCTGTCTGTTTTTCTCTAAGGCCGGACGGCAGGCCGGACGGAAGGACGGACGGAAGGAAGGAAGGAAGGAAGGAAGGAAGGAAGGAAGGAAGGAAGGAAGGAAGGAAGGGTAAGTTATTGTGCTGCTGTTGACTGTGGCGATCTCTTTGTCACAATGTGTTAGCACTGTTGACCTGAGTATAGCTTCATGGGTGTGGCCTTCACAGAAGAGGTCTTGTCAGTCTACAGAGATGTATTCCAAGACCTGGCACATGGATGTACTTCAAATTTAAATTCTGAGTAACACTGTTAAAATTCAGAATTATTCCATAACATTAGCATGTCAGTGATCCCAGAGGTTTTTTTCTCCACCCTGTTGACTTTGGGTTCCTCTCCTCTATTGTTATCTGGTTTTAACTTTAACCTTACCCAAGGATTGTTTTGTACAATACTAATGTTAAGGGACTCGTAACAACCAACTGATCATCTCGGTTGAGCAGCAAAGATGTCTGGAGTGTCATCAGATCAGTTCTATTTAAATGCACACACAAAATCCCAAACAGCAGTTGTACCAAATTATCAGATCATTAGCAGCCTGTCTGCTAATGTTATATAAAAAAATAAATATTTCCTAAATTATACTATAAAAATAATACAACACTAGTCTTGAAGGTACACAATTTTTATTTCTCAGGTTCATGCAAGCCAGTGCAGACTGAATGCCCTGTCTCCACAGACCACCATTTAAATAGCCACCTAACAGGTGTGCTAAATCAGCCATGCCTTCATCTTTAGTCCCCCCTTCTGCTTACCCCTAAATGTAAATAATGAAGTTTAAATCATTTAATTTTTATTGAGAATGTTGCCCTGTGTTGTTCTCTGTTAGCGGTGTGCCTCCCCCCCCCCCCACTTTACTCTTTTTACAGTGTTAGAAGTACCTTATTACTAGCTACCAGTGAAAGAGGAAATAATCAAATTTCAGTATGTACATGGTCTTTTGATGAAGCTAATATGTTAATCTTAAATTATAGCAAAAAGCTAAATTTCTGTGACACAAGTGTTAATGAAAATGTTTCGGCTTACTGAAACCCGAAACACACAAGAGGTGAGGTGTAAGCGCAGCAAGAAAGGTTTATTTAAGTCCAAGGAGGTAATACAGAAATAACTCATGCAGGACAATACAATATAGGACCAGAGTGAAGAAGGAAGGAAACAGACTCGGGATAAAGGAGAACGATGGGGCTACTCAATGTAACAATAACAAGGGCGGAGACCAGGGCACATGAGAATAACCAGAACACAGACACAGTAACACCACTTAAATCTACACCTAAGAACCGGCCGGGAAGAAATGGAATAGGTGTGTAGATATAGGAGTCCAAGGAGCCCAACACTAGCTGTAATTCTTTACACAATTAGAGGTGCAGGCAAGAATGAGGAAAGTATAGTGATTCAACATGACTAGAAAAGAGAGGGAAGCTAAAAATAACATAGACTAGAGAGAACAGCACCATCCACATTACATACATATTATTAATTCAGATGTTCACAATCAAATTATGCAAGATGGGTCAAAATAAATGCGTTTTGAGAACAAGTTTACTTGTCACTTTAAACTGAGGGTTTTTGTTTAGCCAAATGAGCCTTGAAGGTCAATCAGTCATCTTCTATACCACTTATTCCTGGTGAGGGTCACAGGGAAGCCTGGAACCCATCCCAGAACACATAGGGTACAAGGCAGGGGACACCCAGAGCACCAACCTACCACAGGGCACACACACCAATCAACATAACTTACATGTCTTTGGACTGTGGGAGGAAACCAGAGAAAAGCCACCAAGCATAGGGAGAACATGCAAACTCTACGCACACAGACCCAAGATGGGAACCGAACCCCAGGCCTAGACATGCGAGACAACAGTACTAACCACCACACCACCATGCCACCTAGCTTTGAAGGTACTGTGCTTAATTGGTAACCTATACAAAAGTACAATGGACTCATGACATTGACAAAACCATATTTTTAAGCTGTTCCTGTTGTGGTCAATGTAAAGCCAGCATGTTACTACAGAGCATTGTTACTTTTTGGTGAAATTGGCTAATACCAGTACAAAGTTAGTTTCTTTTAACAATCAAATGACTATGTTCATTAAAATCCCATGTCTCCTTAAAATATTTTTATCCCTAAAGTAAATTTGAGTCTTAGGACTGAAATTAATTACATATAACAGGCATAGGCTCAAAAAGTGGGACAGAAATAGTATCATGTCACATTGTGAACACACATTTTAGAGTGGTTACTCAAAGCCCAGACTTTGACACAATGAGATCATTTTGGTGCCATAAAAAACGGCATTAAACATTCTAGGCCAGCAGTACTGGGTAAAAAAAGAAGAAAACTACATGTATTATTGTGTAAAAGGATTTTAGTTATTTGGAATTTCTTATGTTTGTCTCCCCTGATTCCACATTAGTACACATGCATAGCAGAAATGGCAAATCATACATAGGTGACAGTAAGCTACATAAAACAGATGAACAAACAGAAACAAAACAAACAGTATTATCATCATTCAAAATCATTCTCTTTATAGGAACTGAATGCTGGACATAAATTTGAAAGAAAACTCCAGGCCACTTTAGTGACAAGACATGGACAGACACTGATAAGGCAGTTTATTTATAGATGAAAAAGCGTTTGGACTGCAGCTGGAAGACTGGATAATATTATTACACACGGTGCCTTTTCACAAAGAAACACACATTCTTAGATCTTTTGAGGCCGGGGAAAATGCTGCTTACTGAACAGCTAACTTTGAGTTTGACTTAAATAGTGCCTCTGTGACAATGCAGGTGACCTGAAGTTTTGTTGGGATATTCATCATCATGTTCTGCAAGTTTATTGTTAGGGATTAAACATGATGGTGAGTCATTATACGTCATTGCAGTAGTGCCAGAAGAGAGAAAAAAGAAAATCTGACAATAAAACCCCCACACTATTGTAGATTGAATAAACCACCTAATGTCACTGCTGTACTTATCAGAAACTGCTTATTATGTAAAACTAACAAAAAGTAAAGCAGGTATTTCGTAAAATCAAACATTTAATTGTGTTTCAATATGGTAGTTTATGTACTAATTATAGATTATGTATTAGATGCATAGATTGAAAAATATAGTAAAGTCTAGGATTTGAAAATGTTTACTGAGAGGACATTGACAAAATAATAATAATAATATGTGAGCCTGGGAAATTTTTTTCCTCGTGTGCGTGTATGAAATCGATGATGCCAACCGTCACCCTTACGTTGACTTACACCAACGGTCATGGAGCTCAGACACTCAGTTTGTGACAGTTATTTGAAATGTATTGCCAGTTTTCAAAACAATTTTAAAAATGTGTTTTAAATTAACTGCATTCACAAATAGAAAGTGCCCCTGATAAAATGTATGTTTATACAGTATGTGCACTTGTCAATTTAAAGTATAATCATGCATACTTCTTCCAAATCAAGTCAAAGACATGCATACACATGCAGTGCAAATGTTATTTTCACCTAAATAAAAGCAGGGTCATTCTTTAATGTTTTCAACAAGCACCTGCAGTGGTGGGTGGGAGCACATCAATTAGAGCAGGATCATTAATTATAAGTACCGTATGTGTCCATTCAAATGTTGCATTATGTCTACCCAGATGATTTTTACATACTGTGGCTGAGCCTTTGAAGTTTCCAATAATTGCACATATGATTACATCTTTAAGGTCTACCACCAACATGCATAAACAAATAATTTTGCATATTCAACACACCTGTACATTTTACTAATAGATAACTCATAAAATGTGCTTCATATTGTAAAGGTGCACAGATCTTTCTTTTACCAAATTTTACATTGCCTACTGTGTATACCTAGCTAATCCACTTTGTACTTTATCAAAGTCAATTCATTTGCTCTGTAGTGGGGAGCATTGCTCCGATTTGTTCAAGACTGAACGAACTGGTACAAACAATGTAATTTAATGTGTTCATTAACTAACTGTCACTGCTTATTATTGCTTGCCAATAAGGGAGACAAATTGTACTGCCATCAAGGTGTCTTCTTTTTCCAAGATAATTAAACCCCTCAGAGACTGTGTTCTTTAATTAAGGTGTCTTGTGTTTTGTTTTCAGCTGCAGGTTTCTGATGTCCACACAGAGCGGAGCCAAACGAAGAACACTGCCTCTGTAGCTTATTTAAAAAACAGTGAACAGATTTGGTACAGCAAAGTGCATGGAATTTTTTAGGCATGCTCAGGCATCAAATTGATCTCCTCGGAGTTGTCTAGGCAACACTCAGATCATTTGGTTCATCAGGCCAAGTAGTTCTGAAAAATAGAAGACGAAGGTTTGTGCATGAAAAATGAGGATGTGACAATATCTCTCATCTCTGGGTATTTCATTGTAGCACCTACATGGTAATAAATGCTCCAGTTTGACAGTGGAGAGTCTGAGATGAACTATATGGCTTCACACTAACAGTTGGTTTAATCAAAGACCACTGAAAAGTGAGTAGATTCAAGAGAAAAATAACTGCCATTTTACATAAAGAAGACTGTAATTCAGCCTTATAATAATGTACACTGAAGAAAGTGATCTTTGGTCCTGTTAAATTTTGGTATTTTTTTAGTTTCCCCTTAAAAACATTTCCCTACTTTTGCTTCAAATTTACATCCTTTATTTAACATCTTATTTGCTTCACGTCAGTAAATTTTACTAAAGAATTTCTATATGGAAATTGTAACCTTTTTTTTTTCAGTAAATCTCACTCCACATTGTTGTCAGTGTATTAGAAACATATTTGAACTTTAGAGATATTGAGAAAAAGCAAGCTCACAGTGTCTTGGTAAATTATCTTCCACTGTGACAGTAAAAGGCCTTGCCAGTCTAGTGCACGTAGCATCTCTATGGCTTCCCCATTCTCATTCACACTCCAATTATCTAAGTGATGACACCTGGTATTGCCTTCCCTGATTTCCTATATACAGTCTCCTGTTCTCCTTATTCCCTTGCTAGCTGTTAGGTGTAGTCCTAGGTGTTTAGGAGTAGGAGTTTAGGTACAGATGATTTTGGTTTTGCGTGGCAGTCCAATCTTCCCATCTTCTCTTTACTCCCTTGTGTACACTTCCCTTTAGCTGCTCACCCTTTCTTATATACCCATGTACTCTTGCTTTCCTCCCGTTTCACTCCCGAATAAAGCCTCTGTCTTGTGCATAGACCTTGCCTCCCTCTTTCTTGAACTCAAAACAATTTTTTTACAAAAACAATTTTTTTCTAGTTCTCACATACAAAGTGAGCTTCCAATTTAAAGTGCTACAACAGCTTATAAAAAATTATTTAATATTATCCACCTCTGTAAATTTGAGTGTGGAAAATGGGTACGTTTTGTTTTTCAGACACTGCTAATATAATTACTGTATAATCTATTAGTGGTATTTGTGTTTTACATTTGAATTGCATCCATCATAAGAAAAGATCTGGTGCATAAGCAAAACCTGGATTTTGTGTAACAGTTTAATCCACTACTTTAGTGCAGAAGTCACCACTTTAGTCACCTCTTCATTGTTGACAGCAGAAGACCCCTGACAATGTGAAAATTTGTGAATAATGGCTGCCCTTTCAACCTCCCAGCAAACAGGGAATGTTCCCATAACATTCACTAACATCCTCAGAATGTTCTGGACATTCTTAGAATGTTCTGGGAACATTTCCTGTCTACTGGGTTCAACCCACAACAGTCTGCTAGTCTAATTGATAACATAAAAAAAGCCTATTTACCAATTTGTAAACAAATAGTTCTGTTCCACACTCACTGACTTTCCATTATGAAGAATATCTAGCAATTACACTTTTTATTTCAAAGTCATCATTCCATCATGTTACGAACACTCTCAGAAGCACTGGGAATGTTACGTTTTGGACCCATTATCAAAAATGCAAAATCAACGTTTAAAAGTTACTGCGACAAATGTGAGATTCTTCGATCACAAAGACAGCTAACATGTGAATGAGACACAGATACCTTCGATATGAAAGGCATGGCATATGCTTACACTAAAAATATTAAATAACACAAACATATAAATTTACACTGCCTGGCCAAAATAAAAGTCTCATAATAATATTTCGTTGGACCGCCTGTAACTTTGATTATGGTGTGCCTTCTTTGTTGCATTGTTTTGACAAACTTGTGCAACATCTTAATATTTACTTTTATCCACATATGAATTTGTTTTTCACCAATATCTTTTAGTGATGACAACCGAGACAAACCGCTCTCAAAGGTTTTCTCCAGCACATCTTAAATACTTCCAAGGGGGTTAAAGTGAACACCCTGTGGTGACCAGTTAATGTTTGTGAGTCCTCATGCTCCTTGACCCCATTTCACAGTTTTAGCCCGATGAATCTTGCCATTGTCTGCAATATGCCCGTGTCGTCATGGAAGAAAAAATTCCACTGATGGGAGAACCTGGCCATTCAGTACATTCAGATACTCAGCTGAATTCATTTAATTGCCACATAACATTGATGAGTTTATCAGACCATTTGAAGCAATACCAGCTAATAACACTGCCTCCAGAGGCACAACATGACTTTTTTGCCAGGCAATGTATTATTAATGTGATACAAATCATTTTCAGTATTGTTTGTATATACTTTAGGCATGTTTCTGTAGTGTTGTGGCAAGCTCCAAATAATCCCATTTAATTGTTCAAGGCAAACTAACAAATAACTGAAAACAAGTCTATGGCCATGTATACTCTGACTTTTGCTGATTGTTGGATGAGAAATGCTGAAATGAAATGATAAAAGCTATTAAATGTTGGGTTGTTTTTTAATGAGGTTTATATATTATATGTTCCAAAAGATGTGGAAGGATTTTGGTGCTGACTGTAGACATATCTTGCTGGAGCATCACATGTCCAAAAGAATTCCGTGCGGCATTAAATCTGACATGGATGTATGAAATGTCCTTACTTTGTTGTTCTGTAATTGCTTTGTATGATAAAAATACATGTTTATAACGTTTTTAGTGTATTAAGACCAACAACAATTTATTGTGCCCCAGAAAGGTTGCCATAAAAGTAAATGTCAGGCAATATCATCGCATAGCTGTCTTCCATGTTATTCCAAAGCTCTCTGTCTGAACTGTAAGATGTTGTGTCTCACACACACAATACAGTATATGTTGACATGTTTGTTGTGAGTTTTGAATGCAATGGTGATTATGGCATTAGGAGTGGAAATGTTTATTGTCATTTGGAAAGGTCAAAAATTATATGAATTCCAAGCTATAAAATATTAAAGGTCAAATATAGTCTGTATGATTAATTGTTATTCAAAATCCTCTTTCATTTTACATAATATGGTATAGAACACTTTTTGAAAAGCTATGCTTGAAGTAACCTTCCTTTAACCTTTTTATTGTTCTATCAATAATAAAAGGTCATGCTGAAAGCAGCATTGTTGGAAGGACTGTGGAAAGATTTGTGTCTGTGCCACCTAAACTGCCTTTGGGCAAGAAGCCTTGATGGGGTATTTGGCATTTAGGCACAGGCTTTTCTGTTAAGAAGTGTTTCGATGGATCAAAGCAACCCTTGCTGTTTGATGTCAGGAGAGCAAAATTGTCAAGCCTTAGAGTTTATTTATTTATTTATTTGATCTACTTTTTTATTTACTGCAAAAATGATCTTGCAAAAGAAATTCTACAAATGAAATTTTAACTTTTAAATGTGGCTTTCAGCACACTTCTTACTGATTAATGTATTATTGTGTCATGTCCAAGAGGTACGAGTGAAGGAACATTTAGATCTGTGTATTCAAAATGACACAACAAAACACCTAATAAATTAACACTACTTAATGCATGTCTGGAACAATTTCAAAGTCTGATCTGATAGGTGGGTGTAGGTGCAGAAGGAGACAGGATTGAAAACATGGAAGTATTTTGATCAAACACAGCTGTTAGAGATGCGGTCATTTTGTCTTAAATCACATCAAACAAATGTAAATGCAAATCACTCCTATGGAAGATAAAAACTGTGACAATGTACTGCTGGAGCATGTCAAACACCATCAGTTAGGTTAGTTAGGCCAGGAAGCTCATAATGATCCCAGGGCTGTGAGCAGAAGATATGATCATTCTTCATCAAGGAAACCAATTTCAACTCAAGTCCTCTTTGGACAAGTAATACTGCAAAAAGTTTGGCTTGGATAGAAAAAAGTCGAAGTCAGTTAGTCACTTACCATTTACCTTTAAACAAAGGAGATTGTTCATTTAATAGATTTGTAGCTTTTACTGAATATCTGTATTGAAGTGATGCAGGTTAAATATCTTTGGTAAAGGCATGACAACTAGAGAATTCGTAGGGAACTTTTTTTTTCCAAAACGGTTCAGTGTTGTGCCATTGCAACTTAACCTCAATGGATCCAACTATAAAAAAGTGATAATTTTATTTTTATTTCAGCATAAAAATAAATGCTAATGTAATCACTGATCTGAAGTTTTGGCTATCATGTCTCAGACAAATCTTACAGAGTAATGACCTTGTGTCTGGTGCATATATATATATTTTTAAACCATGATTCTGGACTTTGGTTTAAATTATAACATCATGTTTGGGGCTTTTAAACAGTACCATTGCTCCATGTTCTGAATGTAACATCACTTTGCTTTGTTAACAGCACACTTGTGTTGTTGGATCTCCATATAAACTTATTCAAAGGAAAAAATAAAACTTTAGATCTATCACAGACTCTCAGTGCAGTGTAGTGTACACATAGTTCTCATTTGACATCACAAATCACCAGCAGCCATTTGTGTAGGCCGAGCAGCAGTGCAGTCAAATGTGTAGTTAAACTATGTTAAATACTTGAAATGGTAATTTCCTGCCGGGTGAGTGGCTGTTCCAGTTGCAGATACAGAGAGGAAAAGGTTGGGTTTTATACCGTACTGGCTGTGAGATCATGTGAAGGGGAGCAAATGAAGAACATAAGTGAAGAGAGGAGACATATTTGGCTCACCAAAATAAACAGGAAGGAGGCACCATCAAAACACTGTAACGTTTGCTCACATCACTTCATTATGGGTGTGTGCTACTACTTGCAGGCATGGTGGTTGTGGAGCGATCTCACACATCACATCAGTAATAATATACACATATTCCACAGTTTATATTTCGCTACGTTGCATTTGTTTCTTGCTGTTAGAAGGTCATTTTCATATAGAGATGATCTCTCCTTTGGTGCTATTTTCTATGTGACACATTTTTCACCCAATAATTTCAAAAATAAATGCTTCAAGAGGCATGTAGGCCTCGAATTGTTGAGCTGTGTAAAAAATTATCTCCATCACAAAATAACAGTTAACATCATACTGCTCAACGCGTGGTAAAATCGATGTATCTAAATTTAGCTCGTCTTTGCAACAGAATGTGGGTTAACACACAAATCACTTGTTTTCTTGTTGTATCATTCCCAGTGCTCTCTGGATAACATTTTGGTATAGTTTGCAGGGTTTTACCTTCCCATAATACCAAATATGAAGAAACATCTTGTAACAAAGCTACAAATACTAAGTGAAGGAACATGAGGAAGAGCTGTGTTGTGTTGTGTTAATCAGCAGGCTTTCCCTACAAAATGGCAGATAAACAAAAGGTCATGAGACCTTTTTGTCAGCTGTAAGAACTATGTACAGCATTTTTTTCTCCTTAAAAACTTATCTTAATTGTATAAAATTATGTTTAAGCACTCAACATTTGCTTAAAGCAATAGCTTAAGAAGTGCATTTTTTCCAAAGGACTCAAAACAGAGCTGTGTCTACAATACTGCTATACTGTGTACTCTCTTTTTGGAAAGCACACCGAGCCAGATTATTTTATGTGGGTATCCTTTATTTGGTCATCATTTATTTGGTTATCATTTCATAAGGTCAACATTTTAACAATCGCTTTACCTAGTCAGTTTTTTTTTTTTTAATAACTATATAAATAAATCAGAAAATGCCTATACACAGGTGAAAGGCACTTGCCTAAAAGTCATAGAATGGTTGTTAGCATGCTCAGAATAGCACATGACCTCATTACATCAAACAGTGCCTCAGTGCTAGAAGTTACAAGAGCTTGAGTTGTAACATGCTTGCATTTTAGAATGGGTGTTTTCTCTTTTTTGGCATGTAATATTGCACCTTGATGGAGGCCTATGAGGCAAAGCAAAATTTAAATATGTTTCTTTTCATAACAAATACATTTAAAATGTAATGCAGTTATTTGATCTTTTCACTACTGTTGCAGCATTTGATTTCTTTCTTCTTTAAAGCTCTCACTTCAGCCAATGGGCTTTGTAGTGTCATCAGGGTGTGGGCAGAGGGCCTGAGTACCGTGCAGGGTGAGTTTGACTTTGATGATGCACACACACATCCTGACACACAGAAAGGGCACAAGTTCATTTATAAATGAAATCCATTCTTCTCACTGTTTGCACTGCAAAATGATCAATACCTTCCCAACACTACTGTGGGTTCTCTTGCGGCGAGTTTAAAAATTGTATTCTCAAAAGGCTGCTGAACTTAAATCACCTCTAAAAAAAAGCTTCTCATATGCCATGAAGCATCTATAGTAGGAGCTATGAATCTTATGAGATCACTCTGGAATCAGGCCCTTGCTCTTAAAGTAAGTGACCAGGTTGTCCAGTTTGCCACTGTAACCATGGAAGAAAAATGCTTCCTGTTACCATCAAGGGAAAACAGTCAACAACAGGGCTACACTGAGCACGTCCTTGTGTCATCTGGGAGTTTTAACTTTAAATTAAATCTCTAACGAGCCATGACGTGAGGAATCACAGGGCACAGAAGTTATTGGTAGGTTAAGAAAACGTTTGATCAGGTTTGACACGAATTACTTTTTGCAGTTTACTCACGTGTTGCCTTATTTCTGGAGGCCATCCTCCTGATGTGCACAACTGCTGTATTCTCTTCTTCAGCCTAACACAATGTGTTTCGTAGCTTGTTTTTCCCCCGCAGTTGTTGATATGACTCAGTGCCATCACTTATTGTCATGCTTTTTCAAAGTGTTATCTGCAAAAGGGTGAAGTAAAGTTAAAACAGTCCTGGAATAAATCACCAGCGACATGATCAGATTTATCCATGAGAAAGACGTACACAGTTTGGGTGAGATATCATGCATAATTATTTGCAACATGGTCAAATTTCAACACATTTGTGAATTTTGAGGTAGTTGTTTTTGCACAGCGAAGCTGCACATACAGACGTGTGTAATGTCTTCAGGCCTGCATCAGAAGGAGAAAAAAAAAACATTTTGACAGCAAAACGTTTACCACCCAATTAAGGACCAGGGTCAGATAATGATAAACATGGAAATCCAGTCATTGTGTGAGATGTTTGTGAATGAGACAGAGCTAACTGCCAGCACAGCCTTGTGGACCTTCACTGGGAAGCTGTTTAGAGAGGGGAGGTAGAGCAGAGCTCATGAATTTTTTAGAAATGTTTAAGTTCTTTGCAAGTCCTGCCTCCAGGCTCTGGATATTTTCAGTGATGACTTATTTGCTTAGTCAAATCCCCTTCCTTATATAGAAAGGCTTTTGTAGCTTGTGTTCGCCTACAGAAAGGCTGTTGTAACACTGGAATATTTCAAAAAGGTGTTTTATACAGGAGATATATGCATTTGTTAGAGTGGCGCAAACATTGCATAATTTTTTAAAAATAAACATTAGATGAAAGTATATTTTACACACAATGCTATATAAAATTTTTAAATTATTGCACTATACATTTTCAGTTCGGGGGAAAAAATTGAAATCCTGATTAGTTTATTTTGTAGTTCACAAACTGTCCGGCATCTACAATTATAAATATTGTAATTTTATAGATATTATAATTAGTTCATACTGTGCTGTGCTGATATTTATAGAACTAACAAACTGCAGTAACTACATTGAAGGAGTCATCACTTTAGTTCATTTTCCAATATTTAAAAAAGGAAAATTTTTTTAAGGTAAAAACATGTATCCTATTTTTTAACACATTTGAATGAATAATAAACTTCAGTTAACAAAAATAAAAGGATTTTGGGAAATAAATAACCTTCATGAAACTATACTTGTGCAAAGGAAATTTTACGTTTCATTAATCTTTCATGACAATAATACATTATTAATTCCATGTATGATGTTTTCTTCTAACTTTGTGCCTTCTTTCTGGTGCCCTTGTTTAAGACAGAATTGTCAGATTTTTTTTCCAATCCTCTCATTTGTGTCTCTGTGCAGCTGTGTCCTGGTAACATTCTCAGTTCTTGTTCATTTTCCAAATAGCACTATGATGCATGTCAGGATTTCCTACACAAATTAAAAAGGTTTTTGGAAAACAAGCAACATCTGCTCATCTTCTGACACCCACAAGCACCAGCAGAATAATGTAACATACTCCAAATGAACGGCTGCACACAGATAATTGAACTGACACATTCAATAAATGCCCAAGATGGTGATTGGCATCTGGTGACTGTGAATCTAACAGCGAAGTGACTGTGAGCTGAGCAGGAATGCGACTGTTCCTGCAGGGCCAATGGGATTGAAGGACTAGGCTGCCTGCTCACACAACCTTTTCTCTGCTCCTGATTGGCTCACAGTATCTGGAACTGTTGCCAATCTGACAAACTCACTTAAGGATGCTTCTACTCCCTGTGTTAAACAAAAAACCTCACCTTACAATGGGAAAATAAAACACATGAGTCTTGATTTATCTATTTGCTTGCTGTCTTTCCTTGGAGATAAGCACTCCTGATGTCAAACAGGATTTGCAACATTAAATGATATGGTCATAATGAGATATTTAATATGGTTTTTCTGGGCTTGATGAAAGTAACATAATACAGTTTGTTTTACTTTGATAACTTTAAATGATGGGTTATGTCTTATTTTCAATTGGTCTTTAGATTGCTATGTTTCTTGTAAGGGATGCCAAATAGTCAAGTTCATTCCATTAGGGAAATGGTAAAACTTGTCTATATGGGTCCATTTATCATTAATTTAATTATCTAAGCAACAGCTTCCCTCTAAATGTAAATTACAGGT
>JABJVR010005813.1:0-13128 GCA_025773905.1 Chitala chitala | reverse complement strand
GCCAGACGTGCACAAAAGTCGTGTAGCGATACGCCGCGCGGTTACAGTTATCCCGTGTTAACACAAACATTACGCTCACCTTGAGCAAAGCTATCCCACCCTTTATATTTTCAAAATGAATATGTGGGTTTTTAAAGAAATGTTTAACGTTGTTAAACGATGTCCGGAAATAAGTCTAGACCGATTTATTAGCTCACTTTAACAGCTGTGTAAAATTTCTCCAGGCAAAACTGGAAGCTGCACAAAACAACCGCCAAGAATAAAAAGGTGCTCATCTAGACGTTTTTGTTAAGCTATATACGCGTGCATTTTGTTTCCTTCCCTGCACGCCAGTGACAGGATATGAACTGAATGGAAGTAAGGCAGTATCAGAGGGACGCTCCATTCTGTTTGGGGTGCAATATCACGCGGGTCCCTCTCCATCAACAAATTTCACCTGAACTTCTAGACATCTTCCTAAGATTTACGTGTCATCTCCTTAAAGAGTGCACCCTTAAAACATCTACATACGCTGTAGACCTCCTTCCGTCGTACACTTTTTGTTTGCACACAAGAATACACACTTGCAGAGGTGCATTCAGTATGCATACTGTCATAATGCCTGTGCATGTACACACAGTCCCATTCTGCGTTATACGTGTAGCCTGCTGATCAGAACATTTTCCCAGGACTCTTGGGTTTGTGGCCCCGGTGCAGCTTCTCCAAGGAGTACCTGGGGGTATGAGGGTAAGAGCCAGGTCTGCGCTGCAGGCTGTTTGCTCAAGCCGCTCTCTCATCATTAGCAGGGGTTATGCAAGACGGATTGCCAGCATCAGCCCTACCTTACCAATTTGACTGACCTTTGGCTCTACTTATCTTTCTCACTCCCTCACGCACACAATATTGTGCCTTTGCTAAGCTTAGGTCTGAAAGCAATATTTAAAGGAGGGGGAAAAAAATGTGTCACATGTAATTTATGGTCATGGTAATAAATGTATTTGCTGACCTCTTTGTCATACCCATAAAACAGACACAGAGACCATCTAGAAAGGTGTTCATATCAGCATGCTCCGACTGGGAGCCTGAGAATGCCAAAGGATTCGGTTAAAGACAATAACCTTCCCCCCCTTTAGAAACAAATGTACGGAAATTGCTGTTTGGCTGATCTTTGAAATGCTAAAATTTAAAAGGACTTAGATCCCACGCTGAGTGCTGTTTTGTTATTGATGCTAAAATGAAAACATTTTTTTAACTGAGTTGTTAAAGATGCCAAGTCCACAAATGATGCTGGTGTAACCAAAAATATTTCTTGGTTTTAAGGTTATTTCCCCACCCCGGTGATGTTTAGCTTGAATACAGGCTAATTTCCAAATTTGAAGCATATGCACATATACAGGCATTGGTTATAAATATATGCATACATTTGTAGTATTCTCAAGAGAAAAGTGGCACATTTCTCTGAACTGTGGGTGACCCCCATAATTAAGGTCAACCTATGGTCACCTGGTTTTTCCACTACCATGTATTTGTAGGTCAAATCTAGCGCCTACCGTCACCTGATCCTTTATATTCTCAATGGGAACTAGTATGTGTTTCATCGGCGTTGAGTACCATGTACCTTAATTTAATAAGTACAACCTACTAATACATAAAGTACCTTGATATATTATTGCTTATCGGGAATTACGAAAGTAAACCGAATTAACATTAATTAAACTATTCAATTTTTAAAATATTCATTATAGATGAACTATACGTTTAATGTACAATTTTATTTAATTTTAATGAAAGTGAACAGTCACTGGATCACTGGCTAAAGTAAAACTCAAATGAATAACTGAAATCGCACGTGTGCAATAAAACAGACAACTACTTCTACTGTAGCAAAACCATGAATGCAAACAATTATTGCACGTAAATGCCAAATTAAGGTTTATTTACCTGATAAAATAAACGTGCAAAATTGTAATATGTTCTGTGGAAAATGAAGTAATATATTTTATTTATGAATTTGTATATATGTTATTGTTCCTACTTACCATAACTTTATAAACTAACGGAAAAGTTTCGAACAAATATAGATTTGATATTGATGTAAACATAAAACCTGTTTTATAAACCGATAGGTATGAAATGTCAATTGTAAATTTGACATTTTACGGACATAAATATGCAAGTTTACAATAAAATAATGTTATCAGAAATATTGCTATACCGGGTTTACACAATGTATACACAACAGAACAGTTTAATTTAGCCTTTAACATTTTTACAGCAGTCATTGAACAATGAAAGAATAAAACTGTAATCTTGTAGTAGGCTACATGAATTATGCTGTAAATGTTTTAGTGTATGATGTACCGATGAACTGATTATTTCACACAATTTTGGTGTCTTGTATGCATTATGTCTGTAGCGCGTGCTGTGGTATGGTGTGTTTTTATTCTGCCGTAACATTTTCGATTTCCTCTGGAATTAATTCTATTTATATCTGTTTGCCTGTTTGTTGGTATGATAAATGGAGATTATATGTGGACAAGGTCCAAGAAATTTAGAGCGCATAACTATTCAAAGAATTTCGGGTGAGATTTTGTAAATTTCTTCGTTTATTGCAGTGGTTTAAACGTTGTTTTGTAGCGTACGGTTTCTAGACACGTGCACGTTGTCATCCTAGTAAAGGTGTACCAAAAGTCACAAAAAATCTTACTGGAAGTTACAAAAATTAATACAGAGGAAATACTATCACCAATTGGACCGGCCAATTCAATACTGAATTTAAAATATGTTTATTTATTTATTTTTTACAGCAATACTATCGACACTTTCGTATTTCTTCTAGCATTTCGTAAATATGAGCTACAAGCGTAAAGTGTGGTGCTGCCGTCAAGTTTAATCTGTAGATCTGCGTTTGGTGGGCGTTGATAAAACGTTTCTGATTTTAAATAAGGCGAAAACCCGTTCGTCAGACGTTTCAGTACCAAGTAAAGCGCCAACAATTTACTTAAAAATCTTTTACATAAAATGTGTTCCACTGAAATAATTTAAAACTACAAGACATGCTTTTTCTTAACATAAAAATCCTTCCGTCAGAAAAAAAAGTGATGTTATAAATCTTTACAGTTGTGTTTTGAAGCATTTTACAGCAGTTACATGTCATTCGCTCTATACTAATAATTTAATGTACACGCGACAATGCCCCCTCGTGGGAGAATATTCGACTGCAGCAAAGTCAATGTAAACAAGGCTGTCGACAACTATTCACCTTAAGAGCAGTAGAGGGCGCTAGCCAAACATGAAATAAAACGTGCGAATATTCAGCTCACTGCGAAGCGCTTCGACGTATGCCTCATGGTACAATCTGTATTGCATGTCTTTTCAAGAATTCGAAAACAACTTTCATTTTTTCAACTAATAAAATTTGAATACATTTTTATAGATGTTCTTAATAATTAAACTTTTAAAACGACCAATTATGAAAGGCTTCGAATAAGTTAACTGAATGCATCTAATCATTTACATTGTTAAATAAGGTACAGTCCATTTTAACCGTACGTTTTTGTCATACGCTTTGCTGGGCTGGATGGAGGGACTTGATTGTGGAATATTCAGCTGCACCACGCGATTGTCCCTATTTGCGCCAACATTTATAAACAGTAAATTTTATTACAAAATTTGTGTAAACAAATGCAATGACTGCGTTTTGATTAGTTCTTTCGTTACACGATTGAATGCAATTAAGTAATTATCAATTAATTTCAACTGTTTTCTTTTTAAGACATGCATTGTTCTGACATCTATGGAAAATCTCCACATTGACTAGTTTAAATAAGCCCTTTTACAATGTTTTGCTTTTGTGTGAGTGCTGTTTAAAATATGGTGCAGCCCCTGCTCATCTCAGTGACAGTGTGGACCCTTTGAGGAACTGAAGTCAGGCACTGCTGAGGTGGGTAAATGGCACGCTTACTCATTCTAATCATATTAAGAACCACTTCACTAAATAAAGTGAAACGACCACCTCATCAAACTCATGCAACCGCCAAGTGGGCTTGAGTGATCTTACAGAGCAGTTCAGTTCACAGAAAGGCCCTAAAGCAGGGAAATAAGAAATACAAACACTCTCTATGCAAAACATTAAAGCACATAACAAAGCAGTTATATGGATATGAAGGTGTGCATCTAAACTTCATCAACTCTTACATTGATGTGACCGCAGAGCCTTTTGAAGGTCTGTAACAACAAGCCAATTAATCAATTATTTAAGGCATTGATCAGGGGATTACAGAAGAACAACAGTTGCAAATGGGAGAAGCTCCTTTAATAGGAAACTTTTACACCATTTAATCTTTTCTTGGCTTATATAGCTATCTAAAGTTATCATAGCAAGAATAAGCACTAACCAGTGATGGCTATCTTTGAAATTACTTTCATTCCCTGAAGTGCTTGTTTTCTTTTCTATACAATATGGTTTGATAACATCTTACACTGAGACAATCATATGTAATTAGTGTATGGTGTATGTCATTAATCATGCTAAGGCTTGCATATTTGAACTGGGGAAGGAAAGTTGGTATTTCTCTGAAGAATTTACTTGGAAGAGCACTTTGATGATGGCACCCACGTGCAGGCACTTCAGAAGCAATGCTACTGACGAATAGCAGTGCATATACTTTTACAAGTGCACGGTAAAAATGTTAGTGTCCTGCTGCAGTCGAGCCTGAATGGCACAAGGCCAACGTCATGTGATAAAGCAGGCTGCCGTTTCTCTATGTGCAGGCGAGGGCCGTGGACCCGTACAGTTCCAGCTGCAGGTTCTGTTCTGGCAAGAAGCGGAGCAGTAGAATAAACGTCTGCTCTTTGTCAGAAGTTCTCGCTCTCCTTATCTGACTGTAGCTTCAGATGCAGAACTCTGCCTGGGTCAGTACTTTCAATCCCAGAGAGCCGAGGACTGTATAGCACTCCAGTGGAGGATATGGCTGTAGCAGGTCCACAGCAGGTCTGGGAATGAAGCGACCACAGATAAGCAGCGAGCCATCTGCATTTCTGGCTCAGGAACCAGATGGCAGTTGCTCGCCTGTCATTGTTAAATTATTTCACTTTAAGCACGGCCAACAGGCGAGGAAGAGTCCCGTCGCTTAGTAACTGTTTTCCCCTCATTTTGCTTTTTGTTGTGCTTTTCAGCAGGGACAGGCTGTTTGACTCTAAGGGAACAGTAGATCAAACGAGTGAGCCTGGCGTACCATAATTACCTTTATCACAACAGGTTAAGCGTGGTTCGCACTCACAATCCAATATATTATTATTCATGACCAATAAACTGTTTGTGGAAGCCAACATAAAATGCACACTAAACAATGAATTATGGTGTTCCTTCACCCCAATAAGTGGGGGGGGGGCATGTATAGTGGACCAGTGGCCCAGTTTTATTTTACACCAGAAGTCAGTCAACAAACCATGGCAACGAGTGACTTATTGTTTTAGCCTCACAGTCATAGCAACCAGTTTAAGTCATAAATCACAATCTGAAATGTACGCTTTTTAACAAGATCTTTTCTGCACTAAGCACATCTAAAAAAACCTCTGAATACTAATGATGGCCTGAGTGTGCTGAAATAAAAAATGTGAAAGGCAATAAATATGGAAATATAATGTAAAGTGTATTATGCAAGCCTTGATTTTTATATGACAGACTACCTAGCAGACTCATGGCTTGTGTGTGAACCTTGGAGTGGGTCAATACAGTTTTAAATATGAGCATGATTTAGGTGTTTTGCAGCCTAGGTTAAGCTTACAGATAGATTTACAGATGTATCCAGAGTAGCCGCCAGCACATATTTACAGTGTTTCTGCTGATCTCTGTAGATTCCAGATTTCAGAATCACAAGAGAGCAAGTGAAAATCCTCACCGTGTTTTCCTGACCTCCAGGTAGGCTGGCAGCATGTCGGGCATGAGAACTCCAATTCTGGATCCTGAGCAAATGTCATTTCAATTGCCTACAAACAATGTTGAAATTATCATTGTAACCTTAATGAAAAGAAATTTGATCATTCATATTTTGCCTTAGAGAATTTAATAACATTATCACAGACCAAACTTACAATTTTAAATTGTTAGTTTGGCTCTAATTTAAAGACAAATAAAACAAGGTTGTTGGGAAGCTAGGTGTTTGAGTTCAGCAGATTGTGAACATGCTGAATGTCTTGCAAAAGCACTTTTTGTTATTGATCCTGGGGCAGGTTGCCTTTCATCTGCAATGTAAAAGGCCTGACCTGTACCCCCCCCCCACACCCCACACTGCAGTAGTGGAAAGGCCAAATGTGAGCCCAGAGCTTTAGCTGCCATCATGGCCCCACATCACAGTCTCTCAGCAGTGCAGTTGTGGGGTCTGTGCAGCCTCCAATGCTCTGCACTGTAACCAGCCTGCCTTCAGCTACAGTAAACAGGAAAACCATTGTGAACTGGTGGGCTAACAGTGTTAAGTCAGTGTTGACATCTGGTGCTTAGACAAAAGAATATGTGTCGTGCACGTATGAGTGTGTGTGTGAGCTACAGTGGCCTGGTGCGCTGTCCGGGGTGTATGATGTTGTGCACTCCACACTGCTTGCGACAGGCTCCAGGACAACTACAGCCTTGTAGCTTAGGATAAGCTGCTGGTCAAAAACCCGACAAGCCATTCCGTTTCAAGACAGAAACGTGTATATTTGAGCATTAATTACTGGAGTAAAACGTCCAACTCATTGTTTATGTATTTCTTTTTCTGTAATCTAACAGTTTTAGTATTTTGACAGGTAGCACTGATGTGACATTCTAAGGCACAGAGATTAACAGGACAGCGGCACTTAGGCTGTCTTCTGGTTTCCTGCACAAGGTTTTTTTCCAGGGACACTGATAACACCAGGTTGATCAGCTACTGCCTTGAATTATTTGTTTTGTCTTTGTTCATGCTTTGCATTAGTCCATGTTAATGATTGTTAGAGACTCTAGCAATGTACTCAACTATCTATATATATATAGAGATATACTGTAAATGAAGAGTAATAAAATATAAATAAAACAATTCTATGTACAAAAACGGCACGTTTCAAAATTTGTGTTTTGAAACTGGCTAATTATGATTTAAAAGATCTGAAGATTTAAAGTTATAGAGTTATATCATGGAACAAGAGTGTTAAGTACTTTCCCTAAGTTTTATTCTTTCATCTAAATTGAATCTATCCAGACCTATCTTTTCGGGTCTTTAAGCCAAATGTTTCTAATCGAACAGTGACTGAACTGTCAAACACACTAATTAATTACATGTGTTTGTTGTTGGAGTCTTGTTTCCAGAAGCCTGTCCCAAGTGACCCTAACAAAGTTAATAAATTTTTGTGCATGTTGTTAAACAACGTATGTTTGATTCTTGGTCTACACCTTTTGGTTTTTTTATTAAGCCTAGATGGTTAAGGTAGAGTGTAGCCAGTAATACAGATGAAACACATTTATACAATAAAGTGGCTTGACTGCTTGGAGTGAAGACAGAAGACATGGAAAACTACCAAGGGTGAGAACTCTGATACGGCATCTTCTCTTTTTCTACCCGGAATCCTTCTTGTTCATGAACGCAGTCGATATTCGAGAAGTGACTCTTATTGGCAGCAGAATGACAGACGTGGAGGTCCTGGGTGTGGTGGGGAAGACAGGAATGAGCTCGTCAGGCGAGTCCTGCTCCCAGCGGCAGACAAGTCGGTTAGCACAGCGGCCATGGTCACGGCCTTGACGGGAAGCCCCTTCGACCTCATTACCTCCTCTTCAGAGCGCATCATATATCTTCTCCCACCAGTGTCAGGTAGCTGCTCTATATGAGGACAACAAGGTGCCAGAAGATAACGTAGTGTGGTCGGCCAGTACGTCACTACTAGGTTAAACAAATGGAGAACAAATATGATGCATGACTTTTAGCGACATTCTTTGTGATGTAGGGATGACAGGCATTTTCCTCACTCACCTGCATTCCTTCTTCCTGACTCTCCTTTCTCCTCTCCTCCCTTGTAGGCCCACTGTCTTTCTTACTTGACTTTCCTTTGTCTTTTTTGTCCACTCTTTCCAAGAAATCTCAATGCAATTGACAGCTGTTTACCCCCTGCCTTGAAACTGTCGTCATCAGAAATATATCAGAATCGGACCATTATCGAAGGGACGTGCTGGTCAGCCCTGCAGTGAATAAAGTCAGAGTTGCCTAAAATGTTCATTTAAAACAACTTTCCTGCTGTATTTAAAAGCAGTTCCTCAATTTTTAAAGCATTTTCCACAGAAGACCAGGGGCCTGTTCTGCCTACCCTATTGTTGAACTGCTTTTTTACCTGGCTTCAGGACATTAAAAAAGGTTCCCAACATACATAAATACAGTATACTCAAGTGCAGTTAACATCAGTGCTGAACCTAACAGTGTGTGTACTGGGTCAAAGTTTTATGCAGATATATTGCAAAAAATTGAGTCTTTTTAAATGGCTTCAAGATCCACAACATAAAAAGATATGGGCTTGTATACAGTATATAAAAGCATGTTCTCTGTTGCCAAGTTATAATTTAAATTTCCAAAAATGAACTTCAGCAACACGAATGGACAGACAAACGGACAAATGTAAAACTAGGCGACTGCATCACAAATGGACTGACGAGAAAAATACACAACAAGACAACTACAACAGCACTGAACAAACAGAACTGAGCACAATGAGAGAACTTTAAACAAACAGACAGACAGACAAACGGACCAAACGGGCACAGCTGACACTTATGCATCCAGGTTCTGTAATGAGCACGTTAATAAGTTGAACAGAAAGGAGTGTCCTGATCCCAGTGGACCGTGAAATGAGGGTTTATGTTGGGCTGAGGTGACGACCATGTGGCAGGCTGCCCCGTAAGCACATTTTTGGGCTGAGCTAATTAAACCTCCACAGAATAAGCCTGGGTTTATTAGCACTTCAGCTCAGCTGCGCTAATATGGGGATCGATCTCCTCTGCTACCAGTAGTGCTGTCCTCTTCTAAGTACCACACTAATAATTGGGGAAGCTGGTAATGTAGGGTGTTTGGGAACACACACTTGTGTTTGTCTTCCAAAGTGGTGGTTTCTATACTTTTTAAACCATTAACCTCTTGGAGAGCTTCTCCAGCAAAGTGTACTGCACCACGATGTGGTGTGACTGTTTCACCTACCGATACCCGATACCCATTGTCCCCGGGCACTTGGAGACTCGTTCAGAATTGACTTGCCTAATACTGTTGGCGGAGCTTGTTGTGAAGGAAGGTGCTGGTTCTCTTTATTTGGAAGGAGTATCCATCTCCAGGGTGTAAGCCTGGACAGAGGCGTGCAGAGGTCCTGGGCTGCCACAGGCATCGTAATCCCCACTCTTGTCCTCACTTGGGAGTGTGTGTGTGTGTGTGTGTGTGTGGGGGGGGGGGGTCAGCAGGATCCAAAGGCATTTCAACCTATCCAAAGAATATGGGATAAAAGGCCAGACTGCTGTAGGAGATCCACTACAGATTACAATAGGCTTCTCTCCCCGTGTATGCATGCAAGCATGTATAAAACAAATATGCATACATGCATAACACATATTTCTTTTTGTGATCATAATGAATATAGGATGAGCCTATTTTGTAAAGCGATTATACAGCATGGGAAAACAGGAGAGATGAATTCCGCGTCAGCGTGTTATAACTCATATTTATTGTGTAATTGATTTTTAAACACATTTATCCTTTGCCTTTTTCTTTTCTTTATCAAGGCAGATTGATTGTGCTGCTCTCATGACAACAATTTATCCCCCCCTTCATTAAAGCTGGACAGCCTCTTTACAGTGTAGGGCTGTAGAGCAAAGAGGGGACAGAGCGAACACAACGTCGAGAGACGCTAAGACCGAGTGAGGAAGGAAAGTAGGAGAAGACAGGAAATGCAAGCCCCATTGATTCCCCTCTGGGAGTGATTCAAAGGGATCAAAAAATGCCCGTGTGCAGAGCGCTTCCTAGGGGAGGAGTCAGGCATTTCTAATCAATCCATGGACGCATTGTAAAATCAATGCACTGTATAATTAGGGCAATCCAAGGGTAAAAAAATCTGCAGACAGAAGGAAATTTCTCTTTTTAAAATTCATTTACTTTCTTGCTTCCTTGCCTCCCCACCCCCTCCCTCACCCGCTGCCTCTTCTCCGTTAATCTTAACTTTGGAAGTTTCAGGGAGACACACACACACGCGCATGCACGCACACACACAAAACACACGCACGCACACACATGCATGCACACGCAACACACACACACACAACAGTCAAACACAGATGCAAGCATTCCTTCTGTCCTCTTTCACAGTTATGTACCATATCTACCAAAAAACAATAAACTAATTTTTGTGTTATACGTTAATTGTCACCTTATTGTCCTGCTGGAAGTAGGGAAACGTCATAGCATGTATTGTATGTGTGTTCCTGTGCATGTGTGTTTTGTAAAAAAATAAAAATTGTTTAAAAATCACAGCTCCTGTTTGGAATAACCTGTATAAATTTACAAGGACATCTTAAAGGTGAGAAGCAATGTTTTTTATTGCTGAAAGTATTGCGTTTTTTTTGAGGTTTTTAAAGCAGCTGTGTGGTTCACGCACTAAGGACACACTGCATCCATCAGTGCAAAAGCTTAATAACTTTGAACAGTGTCAGGAAATGATATAAAAACATTAGACACCAGTCATATAACAGCCAAACCCATCAATAACCTGGACATTTATGAAGACATTTACAAAATGTTCACTTTTCAGAGTTTTAAATTTTGCTGCTCAAATCGTCAGTGAGACGTATGATGTCAGTTGCGACCTGAGTGATTGTCTCCTAATCCAGTATCTATGAAACCCTCTCCATATCCAATAATGGTAGCAAATGCATATGTTACAGGATAGCACCTAAATGTGTCCGTTATGAATGGACCTCAGCATTGACATTGCCGTGCACTTTCCTCAAGTGTTTAAACATCTCCTCACAGACTCGGAGGTGAAGGTGCACGGTCCGATTTCCGCGTGGCTCATCTGCAGCTGTTTGTGATGAAGGTGAATCTGCTGTCCGTCTCCTCTGCCACCAGCATGTTCAACGGGCACTGAAGGAGGCAGCTGAGCTCATTTTGTCAAGGCAGGAAAAATGCCAACAGAAATACATGTGCAGTGTGTAGCAGCTGATGGGATCTGAAATCACCAGGTTTTGTGCCCAGTTTATGCCCACTCCACTGTCAAGGTGATGCACGGTTGTCATGGATCATGAAGGCAGCATGCTGTGTACCGTATCTCTGCTGCCACGTCTCACCTTCTGTCACCTTGCCATGAGAAGGAGGTGGAGCCTGTAGGTTCTTTGTTAAAGGAGGTGGAGCTTAGATGTACCATGCTGAAGGAGGTGGGGCCTATGGATTCTCTCTTAAGGAAGATGTACACTGTTTCTGCCCAATTGCACTGATAATGTAAGCACAAGGTCTTTGTAAGGCAATGTACATAAATACACACGTACATACACACATATTTTTGACATGTTAATAAATTTAAATTCTATCATCAGTGAATTAGTCACATTTTGATTTGACAATATGGTGACAAATATATGGTATTCGAGCATAGTAAACCAGACCTATATTACCATTGAAGAAAATGTGTTTAGAAATATGTAAAGAATCTAAAGGCGTTTGCAAGTATCATCATTGTTCCAAGTTTGGCTTGTTTATATATTAGCATATTTGCTTATCCAAATACTGAGAAAGCCTCTATTAAAGAATAATGGGTTGTAAAATTACATTAGAATTTATTCGATGCCAATGCCAAACGCTGTTCACATAATTAACAGACTATTATTACAAATGAAAAGAACAGCTGTTTTAGGACATGTCCTTAAAGTAGTTCCAATAGCGTCCAACTGTAGTTGCACCTTGTGACCAGTAGAGGGGATTGTTTAATAGCGGCAAGCCTAACTATTCGTTATACCTGTGCCATGTGTCAAGCTAACAGAAAACACCGAAATGTGAAAGCAGTTAAAAGAGGAAAGATGAGAAGATGGCAGAAGGAGGGAGGGAAAGAAGTATTGAGAAAAGTACATAGTGCTGACTCTAGACAAGCTGGTCAGTGACTGTCTGGCTCTGTCTGAATCACACCATCGATTCTTTGAGCTCAAAGCCTGAAGACCTATCAGAGCAGAATAGGGGTGTAGAGTGGGGGGTGGAGGACTCAGCCTCTTCATATACACCACACACACATTCATTGCTGACTCTCATCTGATGAAAATTAAATTCTTTCACCTAGAGGATTGTTGGAGGACATTAAAAATAAATTTAATATAAAATTCATACATATAAATTTATATATTTACAGTAGATATCTTTTTTTTTCTCTCAAATGATGCATAGGTGTCTGCTTATGGAGAAAAGAAAAAGCTCAGCAGTAAAGTGGATACACACTATTCTGTGTGCTTAAGAGACAGAATATGTTAAATGAAGCGGGCGCATGATGATGTTTGAAGTGTGTGACCTGTTCTATTAAACTGTGTGACAGTGTGTGGACTTCAGAAAACTGCCTGCTTTCAAGGGAGCAGTTCTGAGATGTCAGAGGGGAACTGGATAATGACCAGTGGGCCAGGATACCCATACCTTCCAGCCAGAAAGCAAAAAAAAAAAAAAAAGCTGAAAAAAAAAATATATATATCGCAGAATTATTGAAATTCATGAGGCAGGGAAAAGTAATGTTATAACAGTGTGATAAGAAGGTGAAAATCATATAAGGCCCAAAGGTAAGGCTAAAGTGCAAAACAAAAAAGGAACCAGAGGCCATCCACCCGTCTCCGGAAAAAGCAAACGGTTTTTTTTTTATATGAAATTCACGCAGAAGGATTGTAAGAGATGAAAGCAGTGGAGGAAGCAGTGTGTTTCTGTGCAGCGAAACTGAGGAAAAGGACGCAAATGAGGATGACAAGGTGGAGAGTCTGTGGGGAGAGAATGGCCTGAAAAGCTCAAGTAGGACTCTGAGCTAAGACACCGCTGCATGCTCACACGCGCATTTTCACGAGGGGGGGGGGGGGAGCCATGCCGCTTGACTGCAGGAGGGGGGGGGTGTTCTCGGCCCCAGTGCGCACCCCCCTTTACAAGCAAAGCC
>JABJVR010005812.1:0-13128 GCA_025773905.1 Chitala chitala | reverse complement strand
TGTGTGTGTGTGTGTGTGTGTGTGTGTGTGTGTGTGTGTGTGTGTGTGTGTGTGTGTGTGTGTGTGTGTGTCCTGTCCCAGGTGTGCTGTTGTTTGCACCCTTTGTTGCCTGGCTCAGGTTCCAGGCCCTTGACCCTAATAATCATACAGAGGTTTAAAAACTAGTTATTCTGATGAGATGTGAAATTGAACACCTGCGCACAGCATAAAAATCATAACAAACATTGTTTTGTATGAAAGTGGAAATTTCCTGTCACCTAACAAAGTTTAATTAGCTCAGCATTTGACAAGGATTTACTTACCTTGGACTCCAGGTAGATGTTGGCCAATGACATTTTGGCAATTTTGTAGAGGCAGAAGGACAGGGAGATGGCGCAGAGGACAAACAGGGTGTCATTAATAGCCACACGCACCAGAACAATGCTCTTGGAGTCTGTGCTTGTCATCTTCACCAGCAAAGCACAGGTCAAATTCACCACGAGGAAGAGCATGCTGATCAATAGGAAGACCATGTACAAGGGGAACCTGGAGAGGAGCCAATCAGCTTTGACACACCTGTCCAAGGGTTTGTAAAACTTTGAAACAAAAAAATGAAACCCCATTTTACATGTATGGAAGTGAGCAGACTTCTACAGGTTAAATAAGTCATGTTGGCATTTAGTTAGTAAGCTGAAAACATTTTGTGCTTTATTGAGATTTCAGTTTTATTTGTCTACACACAACATTTTTTTGTGCGGTTATGACTTTGAGAAGAAACCACGGGTCTGGTTTCAAAGCAAAGTTTGGACTCCTAGGTCTGCCATATTATGTGCTGACACTGTTCTACATGATGTGACTAAGATAAGTGTGAATGGGTTAAGAAACATCTTAATTTCTGAAACACAATATCAGTTTTATGTCAAGTTACAGCATGTTGGTTTACCTGTATTTGTGCAACTCAGGTACATACTTGAACTTTGCCTTGAAGACCACCTGAAAGATGCATTGAAAATCACAACAACATTTTCGATTAGCTGATGTCCAAACTGGACAGAACGTTATGCCTCCTTAAATTCAATAATTTTTCTGAATGCTCTTAAGTTTATAAACAGAGGTATCCCGTTCTGTCTTTCTCTAGGAACTGGTTTTACACTCTCTGTGTGTTGTCTATAAAAAAAAATTATAAGATTGACCACTAAATAAATAACAGAAAATACAACAGGCTTTCAACAAGCTTTAATTGATTCTAATTTCATTTATCATAATGGTAAATGGAAGGTTTACACCTACTCTAGGAAATGAGTAAAGAGAGCTTTGCAGTCACCAATTCACATGTTCTTTATATTGCCATGCACTGGCACCTTCCACCATGGGCCCAGAATAGCAACACACAAGAAATGCAGGCATGCGAAAAGCGACTGTCCTCACCGATGTCAAGACTTAGACCTGCGTAGGCCAAACAGGAGCCTGCTGAGCCTCTTGAGACACACCTGCTTGTCATCCCATTAAATCAATAACCTTACTTTGGTTTCACCTTCAAATTAATCGGTAATTCTAAAGGTTCACACTTTTGCCACACAAAGGTATGTGATTGTAAGAGCCATTTGAGAATATATTTATTTTTTGAGTGTTCTTTATTTTGCTATTATGTTCAAACATAACATCTTAGTAGGTGGCACAGTGGTGAGGTGGTTTGCATTGTTGCCTTGCATCTTTAGGCCTGGGATTTGATTCCTACCTTGGGTCTGTGTGTGTGTGGAGTTTGCATGTTCTCCTTGTGTTTGGTGGGTTTTCTTTGGGTTCTCCAGTTTCCTCCCACAGTCCAAAGACATGTGGGTTAGGTTGATTGGTGTCTCCAGTAGTGTGTGTGCTTTACAATGGGTTGGCACCCTGCCCTGGGTGTCCTGTGCCCTGTGTGTTCTGGGAGGGGCTCCAGGCTTCCCATGACCCTTAACTGGGTTAAGCAGTATAGAAGATGAATGAATGTAATTTTAGTTTGTGTAAATTGTTATATTTTATGACAAATTGTAGTGCAATAAGTCTTCGGTTTGGAATGTGCATGTGAAAGGAGTTTTAGGAAGGGTAAGGTGGCGCTTGAGCCAGAGAAAGTTTGTGCTGTTTGTTGGATCAAAACAAAGCTTTAATCCACGTGTAGTGAACCACGTATAAAACGAACCAACGTGTATAATTGAACCCAGTGTAAACTTGTATTGGAGAATGTGAAGCATCCAGCTGGTAGTGGACCGAGCTAGGATGTAAAATTGAACTTGACAACTGTTCACCTGCTTCTTTTTTGTTTTAGCAAAGTTGTCTCTGTAGTTATCAGGACGCTGGACTCGTAAGTACATTCGGTTTGCTGGAACATGCGTTAAAATGACAAATTCACAGACTAAATGTTTGCAAAAAGTGCCCATTAAAGTAATATTGGATAATAATTTTTCTCAGTAACCAAGTATAGTACATGTATTTCTGTCTCATTTGTTTTGTTGGGTTCAGTTTATTTACTTTTAGGACTTGTGTGAAAATCTGATGATGTGTTAGGTCACATTTACCCAAAAATATAAAAGATAAAAGAACTCTTGTACTGTCATTGAGAATTACCATCCCAGGGGCTGTATTAATCTCAACTGGTGGCTCAATGGGCAGCGCATCAGGCTAGGAGGCAGAAGTCTTCTGGTCTCTAGTTCAAATCCCAGCCAGGTGTGTCTTTGAGCAAGACACTCACCCCCTTGGTGCCATATATGGCTGTTTACTGGTCCCCCTAAGGGGATGGGTTAAATGCAGAAGACAAATTTGTTGTATGTGAATTGGCCATAAACATAATTCCCCCCCGTCTTCTTATTTGACCAGTATTTACCTGAGACACAGCACTTTGACAGAGAAAATATTGCTGGGAGGACTTAAACTCACACAGCCACTGACCACACAACATTACCAAACAAGCACATTAGACTAGATAACATTATATGATTAGAGCTAAGGATGGACTTGATTTCCCTGCTTGAGCAAATAATCAAGCTTTTGTTCTGTGTTTGGGGGTTCTCATCATAGTCAAGTTATTAGATTCTCAAGAAGCAAGAAGAGTGGATGTTGTGTTGTTTTTTTTCAGTAAATGAACATGGACAGAGACAGTACAGGGGTCTTATGCTAAAGATCAGTGGATACTAACTCCCACAGCAACTGTAACCATCATTTGGCATTACAATTATATTTTATAGCTGTGTTGGCCGTCAGACACGTATTTAGTGAACACTGACCTCCTATTATGTTGTATTCTCATTGAACTACTTGGACTTTAATTTTCAGACAAACAGAAATGCTGCTACATGGTTTGTTGGATTCCCTGGAATGGCCAATGGCTGCAGGTATGAGGTGTTCTTTTATTTCAACAGTGACACTCCACCATAAAAAGTGGAACCCTTTGTCATATGCTCACTTTTCACACTCTTGCCTCACAAAGGTATGTGAGACCATATGGAAGTCATGGCAAATGGAACTTGGCAAATAGGGCAAGATCTTCATTTTCAGATCTAGTTTGTTTTTTCATTAATGGCTCTCAGGTGAAAATTAGATCTCATATTAAAAGGAGGCTCGATGTCTGTTACAAGCTTGTTTTTCCCTTTTCCTACTTCATGATTGTGTTGCTTAGAGACAGCAATTGCATTTACTTTGCTGGTTGATAACTTTTCTGACACGAACCGAACAAGCAACTTACAAAATAACAGTGTGATTCGAATGTTCCCTGTGGATACAATCAGTAATAGCAGAACAAGACTGTAACATGGGAGTCATTCCATGGTGTCAACTGACAGCTCCTGTCACACCATTATGGAGGGCAGTGGTGACTCAGAACGCCCAAGGGCTGTCGACTGGAGACGTGAACGATTTGATTTTGTGACTGCCTCTCTCTCGCAGCTGAACTGCAGGTTTTCAGACCGGGATGTCATTTTGCTTCATGATCACAGATGTCTGATGGTAATAAGGAGTATGCTGTTTTCAGCATCTATGACTTTACCCTCCCTGACAGAGGAGACACACCTGGCACCTGCACCTTTTGCTGTTCAGTGTACCAGCAAATTTGTACAGCTAAACACAGTGACAGGTACGTTTATGCTTTGTCTAGTTTGATTTTCACTCGCGTTATTGTAAGTCTGGTTATTGAAGAGAGTCTTGTTTTATCACAACTTAATGTCAATTAACATTATTGACTTTCTTCATATCATTACTGGGTAAATTCAGAAATTCTCACCAAGCTTTATTTGTTTTATTATTAAGAATTTAAAAAGCATGACATTGACTTACTGATATTGCTACTCAATGTTTAAAGGTTACAATATATTTTAATCCATTTCTTGGGAATAATTACTTAAGTCACTGCTCCTGATTAAGCATTTTTTACCATTCTTCTGCATAACTTATTTTCTCCATAAATTAAGGCAACTAAGACAGATGCAAATGGTTAAGAAGAACGAAGATATGCAGTCATGTAAATGAGATGTAAGATACTATTCAAATGAAGTAGAATGAATTGGGAATGAGCCACTGCGGCCCTCCGGGACCGTGACCGCCCACCCCTGGTCTCAGTGTAAGAGTGTGCTTCTCCCCCCAAACTTCAGACACACCTGGCGCTCAGAGCAGCAGGACTCACCTGTGCGAAGTAGAGGTTCATCAGGCTGAGGGTGAAGAACTGCAGGCAGACGGGGAAGCAGTAGAGGAGCCAGAAAGCAAAGGGCCCCAGCATGTTGGCTGCCACCGGGCTCCTGAAGTAGAAGGAGAAGAGAACTGTGCGCAGGGCAGCCCACAACAGGCAGAGGAAGAGGAACACCGTCTGGTAGCTGAGCCGCTTGTGCCGGTAGCGCAACACCAGCCACAGCTGGACGTACACGAAGGCGAAAAGCAGAGAATAAAACACGGTGTAGGCCACGGTGAGGCCCAGCTTCACGTATGGGAGGACTGCTGGGCTTAGGGTGGGGGGTGTCCCGGGCCCCACCTCTTTCACAGCTGCCTCCATCGCTTCCAAGTCACGGTTGCCGATGGCGAACTAAAGCCGAAGTTTCTCCTCACGCCTGACGCTGACGCCGCCGACACCTACGTCGCTCTTGCTGTCGCTACTGAGACGTAAACATGGCTCTCTTGCCCGAGGCAAAGAGGCCGAGCGAGAGAGAGCGAGAGAGTAACAAACAAGCCTCACTTCCTGCTTGCAGCTTCATGAGGGCCAGGGACGGGCTATCTCCATTCAGAATGAATCTTTTGTCAGCACTTGGCAGGAAGCTGAGTAGCGAGCAGCAGTGTTCCCAAGATCTCTCAGCTGTCAGACTGTAACCTCTGACCTTTGACTCCCAAGTAGTGACGTCCCAATTGTGCCAGCCCTTGTGGGGAGGACTTCTGCCACTTGTCTCCCTCTCTGTGCAGTTTTCAACCCCCCTCACTGTAGTGCCCCTTGCCAGTAAACACCAGTCCTTGCTAGAAACAGTGCTTCTTTCGCTGAGGCAGTCCCGGTCACTGCACAGAGACATACATGAAGGCCACCTACTCAAGCTTGTCCCTGACGTGTTCACTTCAGCCCTGTCATCCTGCCTCGTGACACCACCAGGTCTCACAAGACGTCTTTGTTACCAGTTCTTCATTTGTCACTGACATACTTTCACTTCTGCCATCAGATGTCATCTTACCGCCTTTTCTTTTTGTTTCCCACTAAATATTTTTTTTTTTTCATCTTTACCCTTAACTTATTGCACTCCTAAGATCAAAAATAGTGGTAGCACAACAAGATTTGTCTATCTCAATATTCAGGTTTGTCCAGTTTAGGGGCTTCATTTAGCTGTCATTAAATTACAGCTGAACACAGTGTTCTTCCCCTTCCAATCATGTTGCCTGCAGTGTAACAAGCTGCACATGGGCAGAAAGCTGTTATTTTTTATCAGGTCACTCACATACAATTTAGTGATTAAGCAACCCCAGGCATTTCAGCAGCACATTGACATTTTTCAAGGCTTCTGAAAGGCCTTTTGCTTCTGATGGTTATCTTTGTGTTTGTAATGGAGATGCTACGCCTGTCATTTCTGCTCCTCTTTTACTCTCACATGTTGACATTGAAACAAACCGCATTCTGAACAGTGAATTCCACAGCGGTAACAATGAGCTCTGTCAATAAGCATTACGGGTAATGGGAATGAACCTGAGCGCTTTTGAAAAGACGGGCGAGCAGGAAAAAAAACAGCTTCAATGTGAAGTTAGTGTGGGCACAATGCCCTGCTCAGCTTGTTATCACTGAGAGAGCTGGTTATTTTCTTTCCATAGTGCTGCAGGCCATGTGAATTGGTGGAATCCTTACTACATGGATCACTAGAAATGACATTTGACCTCTTTGCCTTTTTTTTTTCTTCCTCACAGAATTTGCAGGTGTTTATCTACATTAATGGTTTGGTTTCTGTGTTATTTTTCAAATAACAGAATGTACTGAATGGAGTAGAACACCTGTGACGTTTTACAAGCAGGTTCATGGTCAGTGACTTGGGCAATGACCTATTATTAATTTTTTTTTTATGCCAAACACCCTACATATTATAAGAAAACAATAAAGAAGGGTGCCTAATCATGCCAAATCAGACCATAATCTCTCAAGTGAACTGTTTTTTGGTTAATGTTCCATTTTTACATATTTTTTGTGCATACACATCCCACGTAGTCCCCGTCCCATCTCCCCCCAGCCATGTGAAAACAGACGTTTTTCTTTCTTCCTCAAAAGTTTGTATGGAGAAGTCACACTGCGGCCACCAAGATACCAGACTGTTGCTGCAGAGTGGTGCTGCCCTTGCATTGCCCCGAGACACCAGGTTTAAGGAACGGAAACTAAGTACAGCGTTATTGTTCCACGATTGCACAAATTTAATGTACAAAGACTGACTAAATAAGGAAAACACGTCAATCAGCCCAGTCCGTACATACTGCTGTGATGTAGGATCAGTGTACAGCTGAGGCAAATGACAGAATGAGCCTGACTGCTTTTAATTTGAAGAAAGATCTTTTATGATGACCTTCTTAGGGTCTGCATCTACTTTTATGTATGTCTTTCATAGATGTCATCTTGAGTTGTCAATCATATTTTCTGGTCAGGTTGAGAAAAAAAGCACCAAATCACGTAACCTTTTATTATACTGGCAGGTCCTGAGAAAAGTCATAAGAAATCCAGAGCTCAACTAATGCCTCTAAGACCATTTGCACACCACAAAGGGATCCCATAGGTGATATCAGTGCTAGTCTAACAGGTGTGAACTCGCACTGTTACAATCTGTGCGGCTTTCCAGCAAAAAGCCAATAGTGTTAATGCAGACTGTGGACTCACATATTCATTGTCCTCACCTTTTCTCATGACACCTCTTGATCCTTACATCTTCTTCTGTGGGTGCTTTCGTCACTGCTGTGTTGATAGCCAACAGCTTTACTTTTCCCACTCTGAAACTCACGCTGCCATTTGTATCAGCGCATGCTCAGGTAACACATTTGTTTAGATGATGAACCACCACACATGCATCTGTACTGGTCAAATGTTGAGTTACTCCTCATCTCTACAAGTGCATCACCCTGCTCACACAGACAGCACTACAGTGAAGTCATGGATCAAAGACCTCAGCTGCATCTTTGATGAAAACTTCAATTTCTACCTACTTCATGGTCATTCTGCTACCACGGTCCATCCCACTGCTCCATCTTATTCAGCATACCTTGACGCAACCTGCCTTAAACAAGTCCACTAGCTCTCAGGTATTTTTTGTCTTGGTCTCCATTCCTTGGTAACCATTCAAAACCCTAGTACCGGCTTTGTGGGCTGCCATGGACACGGTCGCAGCTCAGTGACAGATTCATCAAACCCAGCATTCTGCCAAGCTCTCTGTAAATTGATTACTCAAATTATGTTAACATTCTTTTTTCTGAAAGAGAAATTATGAGTCTGTTAATCTGTGGACCTTCAGGATCAGAATAATTTGACTCAGAAGTGTGTAATTTTTTTATCTTTTTCATTTGACAGGAAAAATAAAACCCACTTTTTACAGGCATTGTTTAGATGCTACCTGAACATCTAATTGTTTCCACTTTAAATAAAGGTGTGGTGGTGTATATACACGGGTCTATGGAGTATAACAATACCCACTTCAAACATAATTTGATTTACCTTATTTTGGACACTTCACCATGAAGGATATTGCACAGGTTGAAGGGAGAGAAGGAACAGTATACTCACCTTCCAAGACACCAGTACACCACAGCCTTAAAATTATCCATCCATCCATTCATCCATCCATTCTCTATACCACTTATCTAATTCAGGGTCACGGGAAGCCTGGAGCACAACCCAGGAAACAGAGGGTGCAGGGCACCTTAAAATTATGCCATTTTACAATGTCGATTTATGTATGTAATTAATGTTTAGAACTTTATTATCTATTATGTGGAACTATGATGGTCTTAGAGTACTGTGTGTTTTGTGGTTTATGTTATTCAGAAATAAATAATGTTCTTAATAAACTATTAACATAAAATGCAATGATCTGTGCATGTATGGTGGATGGGTAATTTATTTTATGAGATAATCCTTGTGAACACTAAAATGTGTAGAACTTTCCCAGCTAAACCGGAGCAGGGTTGTCGATGGGGGACACAAGAACACACACCGGTAAACACGGGCAGGTGTGACATCATTGGCAACCTGGAGCAGGACGTTCTATATCTTCATAGCGTCTGTGTGCTTCTGAGATATTTTCAGTGCTAAACAGATACTGTACTGGAACACTAGCAGCTGTAATTACAATTCCAAACTGGATTTTATTAAAGTTATTAGGTGAAGTATAATAAAAAGTTTTCAGTTTCATTTTTTTACAGTTTTTGGGTAATGGCTGCATAATAATCTTCTTTTTCTTCTTCTTTGTATTATTATTATTATTATTATTATTATTAATAATAAACTGATCGCCGATGCACAGTAGCGTAACACCGTTAGATGGCACTGGTGCGCCACAAAACATAGTTTTTCGTCTATAAACTGGATCTGCAAAATCACTTCTGCAAATTACAATAAGTAAAATTTAGATACAGACCTAATAGAGTCAGGGCCCCATAAAAGTACGAGGGAACTTTATGAGTGGAGTTTAAAATGTCAGTGAGGTTCCATCCGCTTTTCCAAACAAAACTACGATGTTTAATTGTTGCAAAATTAATGCCAGGATTAAAAAATAAGGTAATATCTTGCTCATCATAAAAAGAACCGACGTAAAATTTTCGACATTAAATTTTATGAAGGACCCTTTTATTATGAAGCAGTTTTACAGGTTTCAATAAGCTTTCAGGTTTTGCTGTTCGAAAATTACTTTGTACGAGAAGCTAAAGCACAATTTTAACATTTCGGTTCGTGTATCCGCCGAAACTTCAAAGGCCATATTTCAAATACAAACACTTCAAATACAAACTTTCTTCACACATTTTCACATTCATATTACTCGTGCGCGTCACTCCTGATGCAGTACGTCTCACCAACCCGTTTTACAGTCCTAAAGCCCTCTTATAAATGTTAATTATTTCAGAGAATAAGACAATGTTAACCACATCCAAACTTGTCTTATGTGACTACATTTAAGGCATTCAAATTACGAGACTGGACTAATTATATATATATAGGGAGATGTGTTTTGGAGATGTGTGATATATACATATATATATTGCACCGAAATGTATTAACATACTTTAAAAATGGGACAGATTTAGTGGTTGTTACCCGAGTTGGGCTAAAAGTTCCCTTTAGGAAACTGACAAGTGCTACAATATTTTTAGGTTAACCTGCACTTAGTTTCATAAGTTAGATGCCTTTTAAATATGTATCCTACTAGTGCCAATTACTGAAAACACACAAGTACAGTATACAGCTCCGCCTTCGGTCCAGTCACACATCTCCAAAACTCCCCTTCCACTCAGTCGCACTTGGCTCATTAACGCGGCACCAAAAAGTAACACACACAGTTCGCTTTCTTCAAAGCTGTGTGTTCTTTTTGCCCACTTCAACAATGGGTTTACACCCGCGAGGATGGTTATCTTGGATTACATTTTTCGGATTTTCATGGTTAGTATGCGGTCTGAGCCGAAAAGACCTGTTTCAATACGGGGCATTGGTCGGGGACCGATTACTTGAGCAAGGCAATAACAAATCCCAAGAACTTGTGCTGGACAAACCTGTTTTTTTTTACAACGGGACATTTCGCCGTGTCTATGTAAGTATCTTGTTTCGCCAGGTAAAATGTTAGACATTGATGTTGCATTTTAAGTTATACATAATACATTTTTAATAATACATTAATACAGTTTTAATACTGTATTACGGGCACGTATTGTGATATTATATGCAACTGTAATTTTGGTATCACTAACATTCATTATCGAATTACGTAGAAAAAAGTGTTTAACTATTGATTTTATTCTTTACTTTTACAAATTGAGATTTGATTTTCACCCATATGTTATGTAAAAACCATTACAGACATTTTTTAATCAAGGTCCCCATCCATATTTTCCCTGGCAAATATTTAAAATAGAATTACCAAAACCACGTGGGAAAATCCTAAAAACACAGGTAATAACATCAGTGCAATGTTGACCAAGGGAGGAAGAGGTCCCTCCACAGTATTCATCTGCTGACAGTTTGTAGGTTTGTACAGATCAGTTGTATTGGGAAGGTCCATGTGCTCCTTAATTATAATCTGACAAATTTTGACCCAGTTACTTGGTTTATAGTGTGCAGCAATTTACTCGCAATCTGTACAGATGGCCTAATAGCCGCATTACTGAAGGGTGTGCGAATAAAATACCAAACACCTAACTGTACCGTATATAGAAATATTAGCACATTACACAGAAAAGCACTGACCTAGTTTGGGCAGCAGTTGATTTGAAGGGAAAATGTAAAAAATCTTGCAAGAGGGGTGGAGGACCTGGAAACACCATTCAGAAAGTGCACTCACCAAGTCACTCATGTTCACCTCAAGAGGCTGCTGCTTATTTAATTGTCTTGAGAAACATAACCGGAGACTCCTGACTTATTTTACTGATACGTGTCATAAAGTTAGTTCATTGCACGTTTGTTGGAACACACGCTTCCTTTTCATTTTCCTTTTTGCTGTCGCCTAACCGATGAATTGTTGTGACAACAGCAACATGTTTGGTGTAGCGGCATGTCCATAGTGCTGACCAGACAAATACCTCTTTATCCCTCTGCGGGTGCCTCTCAGAGCGGACGTGCTGTGTCCCGCCTGTGGCAATGCCCCAGATATTCGTATGGTGAACTGAGGTGTTTGCATCCTTTTCCCAGTTTAATGAGAATCTGACCCTTTTCTGACCCTGGAATCTGAAAGAGGTGTTATCAGACAGCAGAGGGGAGCACATGCAGTTTATCACGGCTGACACTTGCTCAGCACAGCAATCCTACGTTTTTGGATTTTCACATCACAAAAAATGCCTTTACACTTACATGGTTGTACTGCTCTTACTATGTTCAGGATGGTATTGCTGTGTTCTTTCAAAATCACTTTGTGTCCTATGGAGTTTCCTCTTTGTGTGTGCTTCTAATTACCGATGTTTTGAAACGAAGAGCTATCTTTCCTAGGCATCGCTCTACATCTCTTTAATCCTCTTACCCGCCACTAGTTTGTGCTTCTGGCATCTCTCTGCAAGATGTAGTATCAGTCATCATTTCCTGAAGCACCAAATTCTACTGGTGAAACTTCCTGTGCATCTATAAATGACTTGCTCTTGGAACTGAAACCCAGTTTTCCTATTATTCCTATTATTTTCTTCAGGGATGCGAATTTACCATACAGCAGTGGTCGAATCAAGGTGTTTTTGCTATTTATATAGAATGCCTTTATAAGGCCTTTGTCACAATAATTGACAACAGCTAAGCCTAAAAGCTTTTGTTAGCTACAAGCCCAGTCCATTAACCGTTACACCAACTGCTTTGTATTTATTGGAGTAATGCTGGTTGGTGGCTTGTGACAGTGTTTTGAGGTACACTGTGTGTGTGCAAAGTATGTTTTATGAGTTGTTGACCGTTTTGTTAAGGTTGTGTTGTTCCAGCCAATGTACTTCCTAACAGCCACCTACCTTTGATATTTTTGATAAGGTTCACTGGGCTGTTTAATTATTTCTCTCTGCTGTGGGACTTGTGTGGAGGTAGTCCAGTAACATATTACTTTAAAAATACTACTGCTCCAGAATGACACCCTTTCCATACCCAGAAAGGCTGCTGAGATGAGAGTGGTTTTGTAAATTACACCCCTCTGTAGCCTCAGTGGCACGTTTTCCCAGCTTACAAACTGGTGACAGAGACTTTTTTAATAAAATAAAATAAAAGACACTGTACATTCCATAAAACATGTCTTAACATTTCAAACAAGGGCACTTTTCTAAATTATTAGACAGCTGCGTTTTGGGCAAATTAACATTGTGAAGTGATGAAATTAAAAAAAATTGTAAAAGACTAACCCAGAGGTTCTTTAGCTTTTACAGTGTTATTGACATACCTTTGGTAGTTTGGTGAAGCCGGCTTTCTAAAATATTTTAAATACACAAAATAAAATACATAGGATTACAAAGAAAATCTGTTGTATTTAAATACAGTTATTGAGATATTGAAGTTTACTGAGCCACTGAAATATATCTGTAGATCTAAAGTAAAAAATCACTGAAGTACTCAAAGACTGTGCTGCCCATCTAACTTGGTAATGATTGTCTAAATGCTAAACCAGGGGAGGGAAATCACGGTCCTGCTGGGCCACAGCGGAATCACGGTCCTGCTGGGTCACAGTGGATGCAACTTTTTGTTGTTGTACCTTAACTGTACTTTAATCTTGATTTAACATTATTAACTTTTTCATATACTTAGCCTCAGTCTAGAAATTCTCAAAGGTTTTATTCATTTTTAATAAGAATTTGAAAACCATGACAAATCTTACTGGTGTTGCTTCTTAACAGTTTAACAGTTATGGTATATTTTTGATGTTTTAATCAGTGTCTTTGTCGCCGTCGCCGCGCACCTCCGGGCCTGGGGTTCAATTCCCACCTTGGGTCTGTGTGTGGAGTTTGCATGTTCTCCCTGTGCTTGGTGGG
>JABJVR010005811.1:0-13128 GCA_025773905.1 Chitala chitala | reverse complement strand
CCCACAACCCCCAGCAACCGAGCTGCGAGGCCCAATAACCCGGGAGCCCTCCACACATACCCCCCCCCCCGGGTGGAGCAGTGGACAGCCACAAGTAACAGCAAGAGAGCTGGGTGGGGATTTGAGCTGGGAGATCTCCACATTCCAGCCCAATCCCCTACCCATTGAGCCCCCAGGACACATATTTTCTATTCTGTGGCTCCATACAAAACCTTCCACTGTGTCAGTGCTTAAAACAACATGCTAACATACTAATGACGCCAAAGAGTGTGGTTACTTTTAGTTGCTAAAAATACATGACAATTTTCATGTGCTTTTTATGTGGCAAATCATGCTAGTTGTTATAGACAGTACATGACAAGTTAGTGTCATTGAGGTATTTTTTTTATTTTGACAAATGATGCAATGCCTGACTTACAGGTACATGATCTGTACTTGTGTAACAATTATAATGCCAGTGAGCAACTTGCAAATATCATATAAAACACAAATCCCGTGATCACAATCCTAAAAAGACCTTTCAGGATATATGAGGCTAGATGGTGTACTAAAGTTTCTCATTATGGTATTTCTCCATCCTCTTACAATTCCTCAGATGATTACTGATACCATGTGCAACATAACATTTTTCAGAAATTCTGGGCTAAATATACTGTTAGGACATATAACAACCTCCTTGGCAGAGCAACATTTTGCTTAAAGTGTTGGTCACACACACACACACACACACACACACACACACACACACACACACACACACACACACACAAAGGCGTTAACCTTTTGGGGCTATGTCTCCTCCTTTCCCAATCAGGCTCACTTTTGACCCTGATTAAACCGCATATTTTATCAACACATAGAATTAAACCATACTGTTATTACATTATTTTACTCGCAGATAATTGCACTGAACTTAATCACTTGCTACAGATATCTATACTGTGTACACAATTTCCTGCTTCTGGAGGCCCCCTTCCTCAAGCAGTGGTACCAAAAGAAGCCAAAGGTGGAAAAATAATGACTTGCCCTTCTTGATTTACTGGAACAGGTTAGCTGCTGTATATTGGCAAATTACAAGTACAGTGGAACCTTGGATTGTGAGCATAATTCATTCCAGTGCTCGTAGTCCAAAACGCTCGTATATCAAAGAGAATTTTCCCATACGGAAAAATGTAAAGTCAGATGATCCGTTTCACACACCCAAAAATATTCATATAAAAATAATTTTTAATGGTATTGTATGTACAAATTATTGTCCCTAATACTGGAAACAAATAATGATTAATACACAGTGTAAAGTACAAATAAAACAAATTAACCTGCGTTTTACCTTTGAAAAGAGTCACGGCTGGCATGACAAAGACGAGAGGGAGGAGAGGAGGAGGAGAGTTACTGCTTGGAAGGAGAATCTCCTTCCATGAGAACATCTGGAACTTGAATCTCGGAAGTTCTTTCTCTTCAACGACTTTCACTAACACTACTGATTTCACTTAATTTACGCTTTTTGGATTCACTGTCATCTTTTGACTCACTGGATTGTCTTTCCTTTCGTTCGTATTTAACACGAACCCATCCACTGACACTCGCTTTTGCCTCCGTTGAAGGATTTCTCAGAAATGTGACATTGCATTGTTGTTAAACAGATTCGCCGTTCGCACTGCTACAACCTTATTCGGGTGGTGCTTTTCTACAAAATTTTGTACTGTTTCCCTCCCTAATGTCATTTGAAGTATGATATGATATAAAAAAACATATCATATGTGATATGAAAATGCTCATTTTGCAAGACATCGCTCGTTAACCAAGTTAAACTTTATAAGAAAATTTTGCTCGTCTTGCAAAGCACTCGTAAACCAAGTTACTCGCAATCCAAGGTTCCACTGTATTTCCAAGAGTAAAATTGTATTTGTTAGCTGCTAAACTGCTGAATTAAATGCTTTATTTCATCATTATTTATAATCATGTAGAAAGACTTTTTGTTGTTTATGGAATAAACTGAATAAAACGTACTTCTCAGTTGCATGTCATAATTGTGCATACCTAGTTTTTTGGAAAAATCATTATATATTACCCTTGTGACATAAATATCAGAGTTTCCCTTTATATAACGTGTACTGTTCCTAAAACAAGTAAATGTTGTGTCTATTAAGATATTTTAAAAAATCTGCAAAAAACACATTTGCAAAATTGTGTGCACAGTCTATATCTGCCTTATAAATAATAATCCACAGCCAGGTCACTTACACAACACATTACATACATATAAACCTAGCATTTCTCTTCCTAAAACAATTTTGTAAAGTTAAAATAAACAATTATGTTTACTGGCAATAATAGCCACATTTTTTTGTTTCTGGTAGGTATGACTGCTAATAAAACTGCTTTATAATAAAAACAGAATATAACAACCGTACTGCAGGTTCAGTCCAGAATACAATGTAAACATGCATTACAGGACGTTTGCTCACTATTGGAATTTAATGCATTTTAATGGTTTTTCAAATAGTTCAAGAATATGTGTAATTTATCTCAATACACTATTTCATACCTGTCTCTTCTTCTGTGTGAAACTTCCTAAATGAAGTACTAAAGATGACCACGCTTCAAAGGCAAAACAAAGTGTTTAATCTTCGTCTACCCAAGACTGACCATGCTGCCCAGATGAGTCAGTCCTATTGAGGTAATATTCAGGAAGGGCTCTGTGGGGGCGTAGCCCTGAGTATTTCACATACAGATGGTCCCCGAGTTACGATGGTTTGACTTTTCGATCTGACGATGACGATACAACAAAGTTGTAAAAATATCTTGAGTTTCGTGTGGCAGGCAAACGTAACAGCGTATGCGGTACGATACGTTGGGACGCTGCCGGGATGTTCGCATCTCCCTCCTTGTGAGACGCCTCACTCTCGCCAGCGATCGATAGAGTCCAGTTGTCTCAGTGTTAGAGCGTGTATTTTTTTTTTTTAGAGTGGGTATTTATTTTGTCTCAACTTACGATATTTTAAAGTTACAATGGAGTCATCGGAATGCATCTCCATCGTAAGTCAGGGACCACCTGTATTTATAACACTGCAACATATCAAATGTTACTACCAATCAACAGCCTGGGCGCTGTGAAGTCTGATTGTCCATGTTAATGCAGTATGTGCTTCATCTGCCAAGTTCTTAAAAAACAGAACTAGAGCTCAAGGGTTAAGGTAGAGCTAAAACCTGTAAAAGAAGGTAAATGCCATACCTATTTAACAAGGGGCTACATGTAAAAGAATATGGTCATTGTGACTTAAACTAAAATGCATGACATGACTTTAAAAATCTTTCAATTAAGGCAGAAGTTCACTATTTTAAGCAGCATGACATGATGGCTGGCTCACTCCCGGGTCTCCAAAACACCATCTCGGATCCTCCAGCTCCAAGAGTGGCTGCTATTGGGCGCCTGAACACAGCGTAGCCGCAGCCCCGTGCTGGGCACTGTCTGGTCGTGAGGTACTGGCTGTCCATCGATTTTCTGCAGGCTGAATGTTCTGTCCAGAATCTGAGCAAGACATCAGTAGGAAACATGATGTACGTTAGGTCACGTGTTCATCGCTAATTTTCTATACATAAATCCCTTTGATCTTTGATCTTTGATCACAGAGGAACTCCAGTTAGGCGAGATGGTTCTCTAACCTGTTCGCTTATCCCTGTGGCAATGTGCCCCACGTTCACCTTGGGCCTCTCCCGGATTCGCAGACACTGCCCATCGAAGTTTTCAATCCATACATCGACTCCTGTCCCAAAGGAACACAAAGCTTCATGATTTTTCGCTTGCAGTGTTAGGTTGACATTCAGCACATCCATAAAGATGCAAAATTGTACTGTACAGCTGTACATTGAGTTCTGATAACGCTCTCATTGGTACAGAAGCACTGACTGTGGACACATGTTAATTCATGACCTGCTGTCCTCCCTCTGCAATGAATACCATCATAAACTGTCACCCACCTTCAAAGCAGCGAGTTGATGGGCAGGGGGTAGAGCCCAGCCAATCCACATTGAAGCTCCGCCCATCAGTCTGACTGCTATAGGATGAGAAGACGCCAGAGCTGAGGTCTTCGCGCACACTGCCTGACCACCGGCCAGAGTCCTGTATATGGAAAGACCGAAGAAAAAAACTGACTTTCCCTTTTTTCATCTCAAGTCTGCACCAATACAATGGGACAATTTTAAGTTTCACTAAGTATGTGCTTGTTGCACATTAAACAACAGCCAGGAGCATTTAAAATATGAAACACTGGACCTAGAGTTACATCGCTGTTTGGTGAATACGAGATCTGCTGGACATGTCGCGATTCTGCACCTTATCTCCTGGGTCCCTCTGGGAACTGCAATCACTGCTCAGGCAGGACAGCAGGTGCTCCTGAAGCTCTGGAGGGTGTGGCTGGGACAGACTTCCCAGGATCAAGTCTACAACAAAGAACAATGAACAGTAAGGCTAAGGAATGTACAGGAACACTAATCTGCTGATGGTTTTTTAAGAAACATGAGGCTCCATAAATATGCAGCTGGGAATTTTTCCTTATTTTCTATTCTTCTTCTGGTTTCATTCACTCAACTGAAGTTTTGTTTTGCTGTGTGAAACTATTGCTGCATATCTCCAGCCTCTCAAAAATAATTTCCATGTCACGTTAAGCACATTAGAGATGGTGCCCTCTCCAGCACTTTCAAAACAAAAGTCTATTTCGCTATGAACCAACATACTCTGAATTATGAAAACAATATGAATATTACAAACTACCCTGGTGTAGCCCCACCTCTGCTCAGTTTCTGCAGCTCCTGCTCAGAGACTGTGAAGGAGCTGTCAAACTGCACCGCTTGCTGGCTTCTGAATTGGCAGACTGGGAGACGAAGGCCTGGCTCAGGAGATAGGCATTCTGAGGACTCCCGTTCTCTGTCATCCTCATCCTCCAAGACCTCTTGTTCGTCATCCTCATATTCGCTGTCTTCCTCCTGGGCTGTCTCTCTCCAGGCACTCACCCATTCTAGGGCCTCCTCAGAGCTTCTGTCCAACGATGATGTGATACTGGATAAGGAATTGCACATGGGGCTATATGAGGCCAGGAGAGAAGGAGAGGACCTGGAGACTGTAGATGGTGAGCCATCCATGCATGCTGGCTCCTGAGAGACCCCTGCAATGGAGCTTTTGAATCCACCCACTGTAAAAACACGAGAAAACATAGAGCTTAATCACAGAACAGTCCAAAAACATCTGCCAACGATACAAACACTGGTTTCCATATTCCTGCTCTGCCTGTACATACCTTCCTTGAGAGCTTTACCAACTTTCACAAGAAGTTCTGCAGCAGAAGGGCGTTTGATTGGATCCTTCTGCAGTCCAGAGTTGAATACATCTACAGTGTACTGGTTACAGCTGGATGGAACCTCCCTTAGAGGGGGTGGTTCACTTGCTATCTAAAGTAAAAAGAAAAATAAGCACACACATGAACACCTGCTGAGTTAAAACACAAGCTGCCTGGCATAACATACAAATTTATTTTGAAGCCTCTCGAGGCCAAATTAATACTAGTAATAAGAAAAAAAACTGATATTTGAGACAAATGATCTAGATTGAAAAGATTCACAATGGGTTAAGCTTTTTTTTTTTACTGGAACATTACCAGCAAAATATTATGGGATGTTCCAGATTTGCACTATTGGTCTCAAGACATATAATATATATATATATATATATATATATACATACACACAGGATGTGAAATGTGAACACGTATGTGAAATGTAAGTCGCTTTGGATAAAAGCATCTGCCAAATGAATAAATGTAAATAGCGGACGGACATTGATTAAAAACAGCTCAAATCATGTAATCATACATACCTTTAACCAAAACACAGAGATTAATTAACTGTACAGGTCATACTACAATAAAACTGCAGAATTTAGTATTGGAAATGACACAGACAGGACAGTACACTGGTGAGAATCACCATGTAACCCTGGATTGTGATCTTAATTATCTGGCCTCTTAAATACATTCAATCAAGCATTTCCCATATAAATGTGCTGTGCTTTTTTGTTTCAGAAACAGCACAGTAATAATTCCATCCACCCCTCACCTTGTCATGAGTTATCAGGATTGTCGTGACTAGATGACCAACATGAAAAATTTCCCACATTCCCCAGGATCCTACCTTCAGGCACAGCGGGCGGGAGTAGAAGCGTGTCCAGGGCGGGCAGCCATTCAGCATGTGCAGCAGCATGCAGCAGCTGCTCCACACATCAGCCTTGGCACAGCGGCGGTCCCCCTTCGCCACCTCGGGGGCCATGTGCGTCTCCGTGCCGCAGATGGCCTGTCCTGTAACGACGAGGAGCGCTCACTGCCTGCCTAGCAATCACAATGCCTGGTGCATGGCGACATCGGTGCTGAGAGCACGAGTGAGGCAGGTGGACGATGCTTTAATGTACTGCTCAGTGTGAGGCTGCAATCGGTTTGCCACTGCTCTCTGGCTCACCTCTCCATGCTGTAGCCACTTCCCACTACTCTAACTACTTTATCAGTTCTGTGGAGTGGGTCGACCTTACCGTGCTCAGAGTGAGGCCGTAGCGACATAGCCCTACTCTAGCCATTTTATCACAGTGCTGTGATGAGCTGGTTGACCCTACCGTGCTCAGTATAAGGTTATATTCACTTTCTACTATTTAAACCGTTTTATCACAATCCTCTGTGGGCCGGCCAATCTTACCATGTTTAGCCTTTGTACTTCTTCCATCTGGACCCAGTCTCTCAGAGTGGCCGAAATCACAGAGAAAAGTGTCCCTCAGATCCTCTGAGAGCAGCACATTGTCAACTGTGGACAAAGATGCGAGCACCAGACAATGAATACTGTGCATACACACATACACGCATCACACACATAGTGTTCCTCACTATTTTTTTCAAGCAAGCTGCTTAATGCTGGGAAAAATAAGAGAGCGAAACTCATTTATAACAAACCCTCAGGAATTACCTACCAGTACACCGGGGCGTAATAAGTTTACAGGAGCTGCCAGTCAAATTTGGTGAGCCACCAGTAACTCACAAGCCCCACAATAAGAAACACTGATCTAGGGTAAGGCTAAGAAAGAAAAACACTTTGCATGCCCAGTCAGCATGATGCATAGTACTAAAGTGTAACTGAGATTAAAGCTAAATAAAAAAACAAAAAATTACCAACAGCGTTTTCTATAAAACATTTACATTTAATTACATTACCAAAACATGTAATTAAAAGCAAAACATTAATAATGACTGACTGGTAGTTATAGTGGCAGGTGCAGAACGTGGTCAGTTGCAATACCAAATTTCTGACAGAAGGTGGCGCAGAGACCAAGTCTCCAAAGTGAGCATCTTTTTCTTCTTTTTTTTTTTTTTATATGAGTCATTGGTCATGTGACTGGAATTTCCCACCACTTCTGCTTTTCGGCTCTTTGGTTTTACACCGCAGAAAGCACAAAGACAAAAACGAGTGCTACCCTCATCAGCTAATGAACACAAAGGTAACAACACAGTCAGGAAACAACAAATAAGACTGAGCAAAAATGTAAATAAGGAAATGAAACTGCCAAGAAAGTGCCTCTTGTGTGTGTGTGTGTGTGTGTGTGTGGGCGTCGGCGTGAGTGTGTGTCTGTTTTCTTTTGAGTCTCAGTGTGTATACAGGTGAGCATTGAAATTAGTATAATACTGAAAATATTTGCTAAACAATTTAGTCATTTTTGTGTATGTTTTTCTTTCTTACTCGCTTTTTTCAGATCATACCTTTCACATCCAGGTGCAGGACACGCTTCCTGTGCAGGTATTCCAGTGCCTCAAGCACTTGACTGTGGTAGCGCAGGGCAAGGTCCTCAGGCAGTCGGCCTCTCTGCCTCAGTAACTGCCCCAGAGAACCTGGGAATGAGGACAAAGTATGAAATGGTCTCCTTCAAATGGGTTCAAAACAAAGGTCCCAGTAACTCCATGAAATCAAATTCAGTGAAAATAAACTTATATGTAAAGCACAACGGCTGAGCAAAGTACTGTACAATCAAAGAATACCACAAAACAGTAGGAAAAAACAACGTGACACATGAAAAAAATAAACAAGTCATTTAGCAGATGCTTTTATCCAAAGCGACTTACAACATTTCATATCTATTACAATGAGCTAGTGCAGGGTGTCCTGCTCAGGGAGACACCTGGTGGCTGGACTAGGATTTGAACAAGGAGACTTCTGCACCCCAGCCTGATGTGGTACCCATTGAGCCACCTGGTCACATAAGGGGAATGTACCAATATCAGACCTCAAATACAATTAAAAGCCAAGGAGTAAATATACGACTTTAGACTAGATTTAAAGAGTCAGTGTTGGAGCTGTTTTACTATACTGAGGTAGAGTCCCATAATTAGCTGTGCTCAATAATAATGGCGATGGCAAAAGCACGGTCAGCCCTGTTCTTCAGTCTGGCCTTTGCAACAACCAAAAGCAACTGATAAAATTATCTTAATTATATATTAAGAGAAGGCATGGAGATGCAGCAAGTCCTTAATATCAGGTGCTGCCAACCCAATTAAAAATTTATAAGGAAATGTGTAAAATCTGAATCTGTAGAAAATTCTCACAGGTGAAATATGGTGCTTTTGATGTGTACTCATGAAAACCCAAGCCGCTGTGTTTTATACCAACTGTAAATGGGAGTGTGATGTTTGACATACTCCAATAATTAACAAATTACAATAAAAGTATGAATTCCTCTCTTAAACTCGTTAAACAAGATTAAAGGTGTAACTTCATGTAAAATGCTTGAAAAAGATGGCTTTGACAACCATATTTATTCATAAGTCGTATTTGGCTTCAAAAATCACTCTCTGGTCCACAGGCTGAGCTCAAAGGACGCTGCTGTTGAATACAAATCATTAGACTTTAAATTTACATCACAGGATAGTGAAAATTAGACTCTTTGGGAAATTGATGCTGTGGGGCATGGTTACATGGGTGAGCCCAGCCTTTACAATCCGTAAGCAACCAGCCCATTTTATTAGGTGGGCTGAAAACAAGCTACCACTAACCTGGTTTGAGATCCATGAAAAGAATGACATCTGGGCCTTCCCGCACCGCCCCATAGAACTGGAGTACACGGGGAGAATTCAGGGCGCTCCACGAGCCCACCTCCTCACTGTTGAACTTCCTCAATGGGATCTAAATGCAACAAAAACAAAGTAAGCATCAACACATGGCTTATCTTTTTTGCTGAGACACAAAGGAACGCTGAAGACCTAGTGAGACAGAAAGGTAAGACAGGAACACCTACCTTCTTGGCAGCACACCTGAATCCAGTACCATTGTCCCGCACACTGTATACATCCCCATAGGATCCACTTTGAATGTGGCGAAGCAGAGAGAACTCCCTTCCCTCTCTGAACTCATAGTTCTTGGGCTTAAGTTTCTGACACAAAGAAGAGAGAGAGAGACTGTAAATTTAGTCATGTGGCCTACAGCACAACAGACAGCTGCTTCATGGTGTCTGAACAGACTGAAAATATAAACTGCAAATTAACTAGGGTAAAAAAGGAAAATTTACTTATTCCCTATTGAAATTTACCATCATGAAAAATTTCGTGGAAATTTTTTAACATTGGTAATTTCTTACTGTTTCTAACAAATGGGCTAAAACTCTACAGTTGAGAGGTAAAACAGCAGCTTTCCTGACATATAACAACAGCAGACACACTGTGTTTGCTGTGCTCACCTCCTCAGGATGGAACAGCAAGCCTTCGTTGATATCTGTGTTCCCCTCATAGTCTTCCTCTGCTGCCTCCGCTGCCAGCTTTTTGAAGAAGGGGTACACAAAGCAGGGGTCCTCTTGGCTGACGGTGTTTTGCAGGGCCTTCAGGGCTATCTCACACTCGCCCAGGATGCTCGCCAGAGAGTCAGACCCGCTGTCCTCACTGCAGTGGGAGATGCTGCCCGGTCCCCACAGATGAGATTCACGTGACAGGATGTTCAGAGGGAATGCGGTGCAATGGGAATCGGTTAACCGCTTCTCTGCCACAACAAGGCTCTCTGTCTCCTGCACGCCTGAGTTCTGGGAGCTCTTGTACCTGTAGCTGCTGGTAAGGCACTCCTGTTAGAAAGCCAATGGAGACGACAGTGAGCATGCAGGAACACCACGTGCTCTATGGAAACAGGGACACGTCATGATGCGTTACCAGGATTTCAAGCTGCTCTGTGCAGAACTGCAAATTTTTAAATAGTCTTCTTTAGTGGAACACTGCAGTTAGCTTGTGATTTAAAAATCTGAGCAGCCACCACATATTGCAAATGCAGACAATAAGGGACATATCACAGATGCCAAAAATCACGTTTTAAAAAAGGCAGCTTTCTTTTAGGCCTAAGGTAAGCAATAAATCAAACCTCACTAAGCACTTGAAAAACCAACACAACGATTTATTCAGAGAGTTAAAGCAGGCGAGTTTCGTTGCATGTTCCCTCTGCGTTAAAAGTTTAAATGCGTTTTAATGCGCCATAAGCTTGTTTTACCTAGAAATTTGCAGATTGTGTAAGTTATTGCTTTCAAGACTGAGGAGACTCATACTAGCAAACTGACTTCGTTCTCAGCATCACTACTGGTTTTAAATCTTATGAAGAATGTTTATGGCTTTTGGATATTTTATGTTTCTTGATGTCCCATAAATCTCTAAGGCTACCTATTTAATTTGAGAGTAAAATGTCATTGTTTAACATAAAGGTCAGAGTTCAAATTTTGTACCATCTCAGTTGAGTAACAAAACCAGCATTTAAAGTCGCTTTAAATATTAATTTGCAAATATTTTTACTTAGTACCTATTGTGAATTCTTTGTTAATATTGTTTTGTTGAATCTCTTAGTTTTAACAAAGAAATGTTTACTGACATTACTGTGGTATCAAATAAGGTATCAAGTATTGAGAGATTTTGGTGGTATTGATATCAAATACTAAATTTTTGGTATTGTGACATCCCTACTTTTGACTAACATATCAGGCCTGCAAAGTAAATGGCAATACATACAGGAACCCTCCTTTCTGCCTCCAACTTGCTCTCCCAATCATTCTTAACTGTTACTGTGTCTGTTTTCAGGGAAATAAATATCAGGCCAATAATGTTAACAAAAAACATAACGATACCTTGTATCAAAATGGCAAATGCAAAAATAACAATACGGCACCTGCTCAACATGTTATCACATAAAGAACTCCTGAGGATGATTGCTGGAAGAGAACACCAATTTCTAGGTTACCTTAGGGTAGTCAATAGTACAGCAAAGGAACCAGTTTGATGTATACAGAATTTTTAAATTAAAAGTGCGGCCCGTCAGCAAACTTGATGACACAACATGGGAATGTTTCTTCTCTCTCCTGATTCTCCAGAAGTGCCCTTTTAGAGCACAAAGCAAACACACTTTTGAAATTATGAAACTAACAGCAAAGCAGCCCAGGGGGAAGGTGGCCAGTGGCTGTAAGTGTCAGCAGTTTCACTTCCCAAAACAGTGAACCTCCTGCATTTCAACATCGCCTCCCCACAAGATCCTAGAGCAACAGTGATCTGCCTGTGTGGTAACATGAACAATCTACTATCTATGCCCCATTGATAAAGCCCTCTCAGTCCATTGCTTAGGGATAAAAAGAAAATGTCAACTGTCACGTGACAGAAACAAGGAGCATTTGTGACAATATGTCACTGAAAAATACAGCTTAGGTAAAATTCCTCTGAAAGCTTACTCAGGTCTTTATAATAAGCTTATAATGACCTACAATGAGCCGTGTCACTCTTTGGAAGTGGCATTTGGGTAGTGGTTCTTATTAACAAACAAGACACCATGGCACTGAGAAAAAACACCACAGTAAATGTAGGTGGCCAACTCTTACAGCACACAGGTACACACGTTAAAGCAGGCTGGAGATACCTGGGTATGCGTCTGCCGAATTGAGCTACTGCTCTCCTGTTCTGGCACTGATGATGTCCCCTGTTCCTGCTCTTCCTCCTCCAACTCCCTCCTTCTCCGCCGCCGCTGCCTCTTCCTCCGCTTCCTTGGGGAGCGCAGGCCTAAAGCACCCATGGGTCCAGCGCGGTCTGCCAACAGCGGCGCGAGCCGGGAAACGCTGTCGTGCGTGACCCCATGCCCTCTGGAGCGTGTGAAGAATATTGGCGGTCAAGGATGCGGCAAAACTCATACGTCAGCGCGGCAACAACAAAAAGCCGTTCTGCTTCATTGCAGCTATGCGCTGGCTAGAAGTGAGTGACAGCGTAAGAGTCCTCACCGGTCCTTGGTTGTCCAGTATGATCTGATGAAGTTGTGTTCTGTGATGGTAGGGCTGAATTCCTGGGCTCCTTCACCTAGGACACACATACACATGGGCATTGTGAGATCCACACACATAGCATTTTCAGGACGCCATCCGGGCCTTGTGCCACTCTGTCCAATTACTGCATCTATATCTGACACACTATGGAGAATTTCAGATCTACGCTGCTAATACTGGCAGTCATGACAATTGATAAAAGTCAAGTCAACACCCACTCTTTGCACTGCTGCTCAGTAACTCAATTCTTCCACTATCCAACCTTTAAAAAGACAATTTGGTTGCAATAATTGCAGTTGCAAATTTAGGAAAATATTTCTCTGATGGAAATATTTGTAAATATAACCTGACTCCATTCAGCTAATTAAACACTGATGGTGGGCAAGTGACCACACAGCGGTGTAGATATGTACTTAGCGAACGTTTAACGCATTGCGTATTTCCTGTAAAATTTTGGTAAGATGCAGTTAAATATGCACGGAGTTAGGAGTGCATATAACAACCACGCTGCAGGTCAAACTACAGATGGAAAACATAAGGCAGGCATTAACACTTCAGCAAATTCAGAGTACAGTGGAACCTTGGATTGCGAGTAACTTGGTTTACGAGTGCTTTGCAAGACGAGCAAAAATTTTTTATAAAGTTTAATTTGGTTAACGAGCGATGTCTTGCAAGATGAGCATTTTCATTTCAAGTATATGTTTTTTTATATCATATCATACTTCAAATGAGATTAGGGAGGTGTGCAAAATGTGGGAAACAGTACAACAGTTTGTAGA
>JABJVR010005810.1:0-13132 GCA_025773905.1 Chitala chitala | reverse complement strand
AAATCAAACATTTTAACTGTTTGACAATACAATTCTGATACAAACCAGTTTGGCACATCCCCATATATACTTATACACGGGATAAACCATCTGCGAGCACATTTTCAGACCTTTTTATGCCTAATCTCCATAATATTTTATATGTATGTATATATATATATATATATATATATATATATATATATATATATATGTGTATGTATGTACTCTCTTGTTAGAATCTGTTAGCTGGGTGCGAATAGAATTTATTATAATTTATATAATTCTAATAGAATCTTTACCTGAAAATGAGTCTGCAATTAAAGAAAAATAGGTGAGGATCTCGTTGGGCTGCAATCAGTTTTCCTCACTGTAAGGACTAATGCTCCCTATTTATTCATGTAGACATAACAGACTATATTTCCTATAACAAAAACTCACCAGATCTCACACCACCTCCTCAAAGAATGACACAAATTATGCTCCAGTACAGCTTCACATGTGCAAGGTGTTTTCAGCAAATAGATTTTCAGACTCGTTAATCCCCGACACCACATTTAGTTTCCCCGTTCTCTGCCCTAATGTCTTGTTTCTACAATGGCGAGTAAAAATAGTAAAGGCAGAAGATGCCTTTACAATTGGAGGAAACAAGGAGCCAGAGATGTTCATTGCTGGGAACCTCAGTGTGAAGTGATTTATGCCAGATCTGGCCAATTTGTTCTTAAGGACTGTCTGGCAGACAAAGCAATGTGAAGGCAATCTCAGCCTTGATTCATGGCACCAATCATTTGCAGTTCTGTGGGGATGACGTCGCTCAATAAAGCTGCCTCACTGGTAGTACAGACTTTACACAGTACATTAATCCACTGGGAATTATTTTAAATAAGGGTGATTAGCATTTCATTATTTGTAGAGCTCTAGCTCTGCCATGATGACAGCTGCTATAATGAATTGTAAATGTAGGGCTGTCTGAGTACCTGTTGTTATTTCAGGGATAAAAATTGTAACTGCAATCTTTTATCTCCAATAACTGCTGATGATGACAGCAAATATATGATTGTTGTAGTCTGGGGAGATGAAAAAACGAATCCAGTATGTAGCTTGATTAATATAACTGAAAGTAATCAATTTCAAATATTAATTTCTGCATTCATCTTCTATGCTATTTCATCCTGTTAAGGGTCATGGGAAGGCTGGAACCCATCCCAGGACACAAGACAGGGGACACCCAGGGCGGGGCACCAACCCACTGCAGGACACACAGTACAAACAGTTTGGAGACACCAATCAACCTAACCTGCATGTCTTTGGACTGTGCTAGGAAACCACAGAACCCACAGAAAGCCCACCAAGCACAGGGAGAACATGCAAACTCCATGTACACAGACCCAAGGCAGGAGTCAAACCCCAGGCCTGGAGGTGCAAAGCAACAGTGCTAACCACCACATCACCGTGCCGGCAACAAATATCACTTTTTAATAAAGAGAAATATTAGAAACCTACTCTAGCTATTGTTCAAGACTGGCACTTTGAAAATGAATGAATAGGAAGAGGGGTGGTATTGTATACTTTACAGGTGACACAAACACTGCATCATTAACATCTCCAACGCAATCAAAAAGAATCTGTTAGATAATGCAAAACTTGCTGGTGCATTTAAATCTGCATTAGAAAACAAAGCAAGCAGAGTTCAGTCATTTGAAACACCAATTAATCTTTGTTACCTGCCCTTCGCAGAAAAGTGCTTACAGTGCAATTCCTTCTCACAATAGTTATTTTAGATAAAAAACTATTTATTGGAGGAAATTAATATGGATGAAGCAAATAATTTTGAAATAATTGCCTTGTAAATTCCGTAGTTTCTATTACTGCTGGAGAATTACTTGGTTATAAATAAGAAAAAAGGTGCAACCCGGGATTATATAATTCAGTCCTTGAAATGACCTCTGGAGGCTGTTTTTCTCATGGGCTGCTCATTCAATAAAAACACAGACAGGCTGACTGGTCTGGAAAGAACAACTGACTACTAAAGATCCTTCCCATGCATACAAGGGCATCTCTATGGCTGCGTCCATGGGATCCTACCTAAAGGTTACAGTAAATCATTTATTTATGTCGTGTACATGTCTGTGTATAACATAAATTATTCTTTTTCAATTTCTTGAGTACTGGAAACAAAATATCAGAACAAAATGAATGTCTGAAACTATTCAGAGACATTGCTTTAAGCACTGCAGATCAGCAGTGGTTTCATTTTAATTTAAGGTCAGTTGTGAATGTAACTGATATAAGGTGTCAATCATAGAGTATGCATAATTAAACAAAGCTCCCACATATATTTTGACAGCAAAGAGGAGTTTGTGTGAATCTTAAACATGGGAGTGCTTGTCCTTCTCATCTACAGAGGACAGAAATTAAGAGTTATTTCCCTTTTTACCATGGTGTGTTCTATGTTAGTGGAAGGTTACGTTTATATCAATGCAGACAGAACCTATGGGGGCCAATTTTCTGGTGTGCCCAAGGAGGAGAGGGAAGGTGGTTATCGATGAGATCATTTTCACTGCAGAGAATCAGGATCCAAAGGACCTCACTGCTTGTTTCTCAGACAGATCTGATCATACAGCCTTCCTCCAATACACCGTTTCAAGTCATGAGAAACTCAGCTCTTCTGCTTTTAAATAAATGATGATGTCTCACTTCCTTGCAATAGAACACTGATGAGGGCACTGTAGCAGACCCACTTTAGAGGTTAGCCCTCTGATACCCAGCATGAGTTATGGATTTGTATTAGCATTTCACACAAACCCAATCACCAGCAAGCCAAGTAACCAGATTGAACAAAATTTCATAAAATGGAAAAAAAAATAATTTAAACCATTGCCAGGGATAATGGGAAAAACCTAAATACAAACTAATAATTTCAAAGAGGACTGCAGCTATACTCATTTAAAAACAATACAAATAACCATACAAGCATGTGATCAATATTAAATGACTTATTCCAAGAATTAGCAAGAACAGTTACATGTTTAACACTAAGCTTTTATGTTTAGCAGCAGAGGTGTTTTGTTTTGTAATGGAAACAAAACTTGAGAAAAAAAAAATTCTTACAGTTGTGTGAATTAAGAATTTTCAACAAGTTGAAAGAATCCATGACTCACATCACCACTGGACTTTGTTACACAGGGGGTTTAAAATTATAGCCATTCTGAATGATCTTATTTGTCCAAAAACCAGTACACTGTTTGTAAAGTTTAAATATAAACCAGCACTGAGGAATAAATAATAAGAGACAAATCCTAAAATACCCCTATAAAACACATTCTACTACTATTCACAGCAAACATTTGCAACAAAACACAATAACTCCCACTGACTGTCACACCCTTTTCTGGCTGTTTCTCTTCCCATAAGAGCTTTCTTATCAGACTGTTGTGTATTTATTTAATCGGTCTCTCAGGTGTTTTGCCTCGTAAGGTATTTGTATTCACCTCTATCCCAATTCCTAAGCATACTGATTACTGGTTATCTTGTTTTTTTCCTAACCCAAATCCTTCCTCTTACCTTAGATGTGGCCCAAGTGTTGTTTCTGCCTCAAAAACTAATGACAAATTTCAGCAGTTAATGTCTAAACTGTATTTGTTTCATGCTATTGTTTTATTTTCAAGTATTGAAATCATACTGCAAAATGATGGCTCAGTAGGTAACTCTGTTGCATCACCCTTTCATGGTCAGATATTTTAATTTACCTCTAGGCTGCGGATTTAGAGTTTGTGTGTGTGTGTGTAACAATGGCAGACTATGCTATGTAATATGTTGGCTCTAACTCTGTTGTGTACCCTGCCTCTTGCCTGATGCTGACTGCAATAGGATTTAAAATCCCAGTGATCCTGTCCAGGACATGTGGTTGGGAAGCAAAAGAATGAATGCTAAGGTGGCTACTCCTGTACTGCACTTTGTGTATTCAGAGTGTTGTAGCTATCCTTGGTGCTGAACCGTATGTCTGTTTAGACAGAGAATGAACAGTGACAGGGAAAACATACCAACATACCTGGGTTTCCATGATCTTTTCTGATCTGCCACATACCATGTTTATTTTTTTTTTCACTAATTAACTAAGAAATATTTTTTTTTTGTGATTTTGATATCATTTTCAAAATATACTCCTAACTATTATATAAAGAAACTGTATTACTGAAACACTGGGTTGATCAGCAGCCCACTATAGTTGGGGACCCATATGATAAAACATACTTTCTTTTAAACTGTTGTCAATATTATGAACCAAATGAAAACCTTCTTTATCCATGTAATTATCCAATATGTGAATGTGCTGAACTGGTTCTAGCCTTTGTTTCACAATTAACTGAACGATCATCTATAAAGTCACAAAGCCCATCGTGTGTAATCAATATCCACAACTGTAATATTGATGTTTTCCCATTGTTTCCACCTGTCCACTTTCAATAAGCACTTATGCAGGTAAAGGCTGTTCTGAGAAGCACGGAGCTTTAGACAAGATGCTCAATGTACAGAGTGTTACTATAGGGATGTAACGAACACACTGGGAAGCTGGATCCACGGTGCAGGGCCAAGTTTACTAGACAGAAGCAGTCAAACCACAATGGGGCAAGCAAGAGAGGCAATCCAAACTAACGCGCGAGGGTCCAGTGGCCAGGGAGACCCATCCAAGACATAGACTGGGGATGGGTAGGACACGAGGGGAAGTTAGGAAACCTGCGCTGTTAAAGATACATAGCAGGGATAGAAGCACTAGACACTGTAGGGTTAGCACACTCAGTACACATACCACTATGCAATACTTTGCAATGGCTTACCTGTTAGCTCTGTCTTTTGAAGCTTATCGTCCTGATTGCACAAGTCTGGTGGCTGCTAACGAGGAGGGCCTGACAAGACAAAACACTTTTTCAGGATCCTCCAATCAGCAGTTCATCTGAACATCAGTTCATTATATAGCCAATTAAAAAAAAATGATTATGACCAAGTTTTCCACTTAATAAAGATTGCAGCCCATTGTTAAGCATATTTCTTCATGGTGCCTTATCTCAAATATGCAGGCAAGTCTGTCAGTGAGACATACCATTGGAAGTTTTCATTTTCTAAGAGGTTTCAAAATACAATATTGTCCAGTCCATTAAAAGGCTAGAAAAGTCATGATTCCCAAGGAAAATGGTCCTCTTTAAAGATAGTAGTAAGTATTTCTGAGTAACAACTTAAGACCACATTACACTTAATATGTAAAGGTTCCACCCTCCAAATGTAAGTGATGAAATCAGTGATTGTTTGTTAAATAAAATCATAATTTAAAACATTTTTTTCCAACTTTGGCCAACAATTTTACCTATTTTTAGCATTTCTATATCCTGGTTAACATAGCAAGACATTTTACCAGTGTTTTAAATGCTCCTGCTTTGAAAAGCTATTTTGGTAAAATCACGCTTATGGTCCTTACTCAGCCACAATACTTCATATTACCCTCCTCAGCAAAGTTAGGTAAAAACACCAGGGTAGGCATCTGAAGTCTCATCAGATTTAAAGAAGCCTGCTGCAGCTATATATGCTTTTTTTGGGCTTAAAAATATTAATTGCAAGAATTTTTTTTTGTTAAAAATCCCTGTCAATTTATGTAATGTATTTATTTTAAGATGGAAACATTCAAAAAAGAATGACAGGTAAAACAAGCCCCTGACACTTTGCACATCTCTCTTCCGAGTTTCACACACTTTAAAAAAATCCTCTTTTACGCTGCCCCTGACACAGTGTATGCAGGACTGTTAACGTGCAATGTGATGGAAATGCTGTGACCTTACACAGTAAAACATACTGAGCTCTTCATCATCTAACATTTCTACACAGTTTTATCTACATTTAGACAAGTAGCATGTTCCCCCAAACTCATTATTTTATATTAAATTTCAAACTTGAGTTACTTTAGCACCAAAATCACCTTCATCACTGATAGTATTTCCATTTAGTTTGACATTTGTTGAGTTGATTCACTCATGTAGACTGTATGTCCCTACAGCTCATCGAGCACATTTCATCTTGAGCATATGCGAAATGTTCGGTAATAAATCGCAGGGGGATTTATTATGTTTTCTCACATAAACTTGGAAAATTATGCCCATAACAATAAACCTACGCTCTAAAAGATTCACCGCAGGAGTTCACTTTCAGTTCTTCATTTGCCTGAGCGATAGCCATGACACTGAAGACTGGAGGATAATTGACTTTGCTGATGGATGCCTTGTTTTTTATTGCAGAATTGCTAGTAATTACTAGAAATTGTCTTTACCACCTAGGGAGCCTTAATCGACCACAATAATGGCACGAGATGATATTGTAAACTGAGAGCGTGTTATTGCTAAAAAGAGAACATGGTCTATGCACAGCAATGGCTGAAAAAAAAACCTCTTCAAATAGGACTCAAAGATGTACTTCAGTATTCTGGCAGTGGCTGTTGTGGAGTTTCAGCTGGTGCCTCTCATTCATTCAGACAAATGTTCACTTTGGAACAATTTTCAGGCATTGTTTTCAAATACAAATGCAGAATAATCAGGAGACAAAAAGAACACAAGAAGCCATTCTGCCTCTGAACATGGGGTGGGGACTAACATAATTAGTGATTTATTCACGGTCTGCCATGACTCACTCTGACAAGAAAAAACATGGCTCATACATCTTCACAATATAATGTTGTGAATTCAAGCCTGCTACTTTTAGGCACATGAGAGAATTGTTTCTCTTGTACTCTGCCTGCATGTGTTTAGATGGAGAGTGATTACACACCCTCAGTAGAAGATGCCTCAAAGGCTTGTAATAATACCCATTCAAAGATAAAACAACTACCTTGGATATATTTTTACATCTGTTGTCTCATTAAATGACAGCCAAGTCCTTTTGTTTTTGATATAAAACTTTCTTTCACATAATCTCAATAGCACACAGATGCAAATATGTGAAAAGGAACATTCCTTCAGTTATTTCTGTTTAGAAGGCAGAGGGTCTTGTGGTATAATGTAATGGTTATTCAGGAGATCAGGATTGACACATATTACCTTGTAGGCCTACCAATTGAAATGGATGTCTACCCTGAGCTGCCAGTTTATCAGACCCACTTCTCACCTTCACACAAATAGTATATACATCCCAGTAAGTCTTACATCACGTGATGGAGGTGTGTGATAAAGATCTGACATACTGGACATTTTAGCATTTCTCAGAGATGCCCTGAACACTAGAATGTGCAAAGCTAGTGACCCTTCATCATGCACATGACAAGGTATTTGGTGGTTGGCATGCCACATCTGGGATTTCTCAGTCTATTTACACATACACACATACACACAGACAACTTTTTAATGTATTTACTAAGAAGAAGGCAAAAGGATACACCACTGCATCCCTGATGAGTAGAAAAAAATGCACTGTCAGAGGAAACAAGATTTTTTTAAGAAAGATCAAAATTTAACTCAAGCAACACAAGTCCATGGAGTGATCCTGTATGGTAACTAGTGTATAGATTGTACACCACTGACACCCATTGAAAGACATTTGACTTGCACAGCATATCTGAGCATCACTCCAAGTTCGATCTTTCATGGATAAAGAATGGACACTTTCAGCATGACAAAGATCATGTCACAAGGCATGTATTATTATTGAATATGCAGCAGTAGGTATTTTTTCATAGGTCTGCATAGTCTTCAGATCCTAAACCTACCACATATCTTTGGAATGAGGTGCACAATATTCCTTTCACAATGCAGTCACATGTGGTAGAATTAATTTGTAGATGAATTTATGCAATCCTGAAGACCAAAAAAAGCAAAACATTACTAGATATGCTCATCTAATAATATGGCATTTCAGTGTATGTCCAGTACATTCCAAATGGTTGGTCATAAAGACATCTCTTGTTAGTCAACCCTTACCAGTCCAGTTAATTTATGTTGGCAACATCTTCCAATTTCAAATGATTAAGTAGGATGCCCTTACCAGAACTTCACAACCATCACATAAATACAAGAGAAATTCACCTTGTTTTTCATCCAATTTATCATTTCTCTTTTTGGAATTACTACCTGAAAAAGTAACTTCAAAAGATAGTTGTTATTTTTGTTTTTGCTGTTGTTTCATATTCTCAAATTATGAAACATAATTCTTGTGTATTTTTATTTAATGCAGATAGAAGCCAGTCTATTAATTGTGTGACTCATTATGATAATTTTGTGCATATAAAAGATTTGAATAGTTATGCAATCATGTCTCTTCCTTTATCCTTCCTATTAATTACCAATTTGCTTCTGTTCTTTTTTCCGTATTTTTATTTTTCATGTAGTTTTTGTATCATTAGTCCTTAGTCTACCAGGCACACTGCGTCAATTATAATTTGTTTTTCAGTCTCTTTAGTGTAACATGTAATTCCAAAGAACAAAGACTTGCCACTTAAGCGTTAATTACACATTGTGTGGTGTTTTTATTTATTGTGTTCTACCAGCCAGTGCAGATGCAGCAACAGTAATGAAAAACAATGTTGTTTTATGAAATGTCACTTTGGAAACATCATTACTGAACTTCAATTCAATGTGTTGATGACTGAACAAAACAGATAAAATTTCTGTTCTTTTCTGTTGTGAAAGGTGAAACAAGCATGGTTTTATAAAGTATGGTGACTTTACAGGAAAGCTAGGGAAAGATTTACACATTTAAATAAACTTTATTCGAGAAGCACAAACGGGTCATATGTCATTTCAGTGACCATGACCACATAGTTAATTGTGACAATAATATGACATTCAAATTTCAGTTACATCCTGGTGAACCACATAAAAATATTTTCTACCATACTGATACACTTAATAAATGGTAAATACTGGTGGCTCAGTGGGTAGCACGTCAGGTGGGGATGCAGAAGCTTTCCGGTTTGAATCCCTGCCTAGTCACCAGGTGTGTCCTTGAACAAGACACCCAGCACCAGGTCAATGTAACCCGTATGTGGAATGTAAGTTGCTTTGGATGAGAGTGTCTGCCAAATGAATAAATGTAAATAGTACAGTAACTGAAAAAAATTGTTTGGTCATGACCAATAAATTTGAGTGAATCATCTCATTTGAATTGAGACTGCTCATACCAAAAGGTGTTTTAAGAAACAAGAAATTCTAGACTGCAGTTCACAGCTGGAGTGAAGCTTGAATAGTCATTTTGTGGCAATAACTGTTAATATCCAAGGCACAGCTATTCAATTCCCATTCTTACAGACAACTGCATACTCAGGCTTTTCAAATAGCTCTCATCAAGTGAATCACTCCTTTTAAAAGTATAAGAAAGACATCAGCAAAGCATGTACATTTACAAAATCTCTTCAACTTATTTTAATTATGAATTTGAATGTTTTGTGTCTGACAAGGATGCAGTGTGTTTTACAGTGCATTTGCAAGGTGGTGTGTGAAATGAGTTACCCTCAGTTAAGGACAGTTTATATGTTGGGTGAGGGTGGGGTAAGTTTCAGCAAGTGGAATTTGGGAAGTAGTTTCAGCTGAATTAGCAATGACTTTCCCCTGTCCCTCATTTCTTTGTTTTATATACATGTTTTCAGTGTCTATAGCTCACTATAAATTAGCATACAAGTACAAGTATTGCTGTTTTCTTGTTGTTTACATACAGGTTTTTTTCCCCAGATTGAGCACTTGGACCTGTGATTTCCATGACAACTGTGTTTACCAGGTTTTGGTCTCTGTTACTGTTTTTACTGCACAGCTGAAACAGCCGCTGTGCTCCTTTTTGGCATTCAGCATGTGTTTACACTGACTTTTTTGTTTCTCCTCGATAAACATCCCAAGTTGCGCTGCGGTAGGAAACTCAGTCAGCCCTCAAAGCCCCAAGCCCTTCCACTGAGACCTTTTCAATTAACGGAACACTTGGCGGGTGCGCGACTGAAGCCCGTTACAAAGACAAACTGTAGCACTTGTGGCCTCTAGAGGCCCACTTAATGAAGGAGACCTGGCCAGCTTTGCGGCACAGATTTCCAAGACAAAGCAGCATGTCACAGCTCGGTGCTCCCATCCTACATCATTAAAGGTCTGCTGGTGTTTCTGAATGGCACTTAAAAAGATGCTGTCGATACATTAAAGGAAATGGCAGGAAAATCTTAGGTTTCCTCCCTAAGGTGGTGTCTTCTCGCAGTACGGAGAGTCACAGTGGTCCTTCCAGTGTTTCTGACGTGCTTATGTATCTTTACAGGTAAAATATTAGATGTTTACTAAGGCTCTGTATTTTATGTAATACTTCTTATCTTCAGTACAAAGGACAGAGTTGGGTCTTTCCAAACATTCTGTATTTACAGTTTACAGCATGTTCACCCTGGCTCTCACGGTTTCCATGGCGTTCTTGTTGTTTGGCCACGCCCTCTTGTTTGGACATGCCCTCTTCTTACTTCATTTGTGCTAATGTAGTGCTTGCACTTCTTCTTTGTTTTCTGTCCTTCATTCAGTTTGTCCTTAAACTGGTGCACGGTGAGCTTTTCAGATGTCTTTCTTAGTATTAGATTCATGGTGGTTGTTCTTTCCTCTTAGGTTTCCCTTATCCTTTGGTTCTTTGTGTGAACACTGTTAGGTGTAACACCATTCTGTGTCACTTTCTGTTTGACAGTCTGGATTTTTTTTTCTTAAAATCTCTGTGATTTGCCCTCCATTGTTTTGGTGTCTGGCTTTGTTACTGGAACATTCTCTCTCTTATATGAACCCCCCCTAAGAAATAACAAGAATTAATGCAGTCAGGCCACTATACATTTGTTTTTGGTTAAAAGCATCTTGAAAGGAGTTTGGTAGCTTTGTTACTATTTGTCTTCATATTGCATAGAATGCCAGCCTAGTAACAGGAGTGATTAGGACAGACAGCAGCCAGTTCCACCTTGGAGCACGAGACCTTCACTCTGCTTGGTTTATTGTTTGCAAAGCCCCATCCTTTCTCCAAAAAGCAATAGGTTAGCACACATCCTCACACAGCTAACTTTGTAAATCATGGTTTTGCATTTGAACGAATAAAAGAAAACACCTTCAGCCGCACCTGTCTCCAGCGGCACTGTCTGGGATAAACATTGTCCAATTGAAATTCAAGCCAGATACAACCACTCACCTTCAGAAAGAAAAAAGATAAAGCGCATCAATGGAGCTGAGTATTCCCTCACTGGAGCTCCACGTTCAGCCATCTCTCAAATACGTCATTGACTATTTCAGTTGACTCAAGGTTTGCTGACAGTGACATACGCTTAAGGTAATGAAACAAAGCCCTGATCCCTGTAGCACGAGCTGCTTGAAAATCAACTGAGTTATCGTATTCTTCATCTTCAGAACAAGAAGTCGACTTCATAAACTTCTTCTACAAGAGGGTCAGCAGTTCAACGAAACTTAAAGTGACAAAAATTAATTTTCAGAGTTTTGATTCTTTGTCTTTTGGCAATGCCTGTTGTTTTGCTCTTGTTTTAGAAGTGACCTAGGCTACATAGTTTTTAAACAACAGTCTCCAATCCAATGTGAGTATGATGGATCTCATATTCTGTTAAGATTTAAGGACACCATCTCAGACCCTGATATAATCACACTGTGTGAAATATTGGGGTTTTATTATTGCTTTTGTAGTTTTATACATTAAAACTGCTTTTTCTGTTGCAGACATTATTAACCTTATGTTAGACATATTAGAATGTTGTACTTGTAAAAACTTGAGTGAAATAAATTAATGATTCAGAAAATGATCTTTTAATTATTATAGTACACAGAAGCAGAAAGAACAATGGCTGTGTATGCAGGAGGCATGAGTACCATTTATTATCATAATGGCAGGTTTTAACTTCATATGGTTGATTGAAGAGAAGATACCAAGTGTGTGAAAGTATTCAGATCCGAGCTGTAGAGTATAAAGGTGGTGATGGAGTATACAACTTAAGATACTTAAGCAAAATATGACAACATGAAGGGATCTGAATGCACTGATGAAGGGATCTGAATACTTTCTGAACGCACTGTGTCATGTTCCTGTAATGAAAATTACTCCAGTGATTCACAATCACAGAAAGTATTTTAAAGAAATTAAACTTAGGTATGATTTTGGAACCACTGAACTTTTAAAATTAAAACACTTAAATGGCATTTGAAAAGTGAAACTATCTCAAATGATCTTGTTGGATTGTAAATTTTATGGGCTACACTGTGGATTAGACAGCTGCTGAACCATAGCCTTCTTCAAATTACATAATGTAAAGTATGAAACCATCCCTTTCTGTGGCCTATTTAAGATACACAAGATGAGCCTTTTACTGTGACCTCACAGAACATGTGCACTCAAGGGAATTAAGAGTTTGATGTTTTGATTTATGTTGACTTTTCTTGTTGCAATCCACTTCATTGCCTCAGGGAATATAAACATTTAATAATATATCTTTAAATAAAGCATAATGCATCTCAATCACAGACCATACTGCAAGTATTGAGAGATACATTTAAAGATACCCTTTAATACTGAATAACTTTCAATCAGTTATTATGTTACACTGATTATAACAAAAGAACAGCATATAATGATTTACTACGTGTAAGGCTCTGGTTGCGAGTTCCCACACCATCTCATTTCCTCATCCCATTTCCTTATTACTCTGCATTTTTCTGGTTAATTGTATAATTATACTCTGTTTCTACTTCAACTTGTGATTAACCTGACTTTGGGACCTACTGTTTTATAGATGTAGTTCGCTGGTCTAAAAGTGTTCGGTATTCTTTGTTACATTTGTACTTAATTGTACATTTGTATTCTCCGGGTTCCATGTTTAGATTCACTTTGTGATTACAAGACTTTGTTGGGCTTTGCTTTTGTTTAATAAAACTTCCCTTTGCAAGTAGACCTCTCCTCTCTCGTATTCCCGTTTTGCCAAAGCGTTACACCATGTCTGGGGAAACATATATTATTCTTAAGGTGTTCAAACACTGGTAATCTTTTTGGGGGGTATAATTAGGGCATCAATCTTAAAGTGAAACAGAGGATCCTCTCAGAGAAATGCTGAGAAGAAATGCCTGTGCTGCTGCGATGCTTTCACATTTTGGCTGAATGTGTAGTGTGTTAACAGGTATCTAAGTGT